>ML791672.1:207186-219373 GCA_009831015.1 Picea engelmannii
TTTATTGGTACAGGTTTACAGCGGTATATCTCACAGTGATAGTGTGATAGTGGTTCCATCATTCTACTTCTACTTCAGGGTGGCAGGACGGGGCAAGGATAGGTGGTTGTAGCCACCTTCCGGTTGTAGCCGGAGAACATTGGAGGTTGTAGCCTCCTTCTGGTTGTAGCTAGAGATTTGGGGAGTTGGAGCTTCCCTCAGGTTGTAGCCTGAGAAACTAGGGAGTTGGAGCCTCCTTCCAATTGCAGCTGGAAAACAAAGGAAGTTGGTTCTTCCAATGAATGTAATTCTTCAAGACATATAATAAAAAGCATTCCGTGGTTTTTTCCCAATTTAGGTTTCCACGTAAAACACTGGTGTACTATGTATGTGTATGATTGTTCATTTGTTCATTGCTTATTTACTCTGCAGTTATTGGATAATAATGCTTCATTGATATAGCACTTGGATTATATGGTTAAAAGGGATTAAATTACTCTATTACTGATTCACCCCCCCTCTCAGTAATCCAACATCCAACTAAGCCTTCCTTAACTTCTTCTCCATATGAATTGACTTCAGCTCTGCTTGCAGGTTCTTCAGCTCTTATGCACTCTTCATATTGTCTGCTATGTTCATCATATTATAATTTTTCTTCAAGTCCTACACCACAATGTTTATGTTTCCCTCCTTTTGGTCCAATTCTTGAATCTTTTCATCTTCTTGCAATTATGTCCATATGTATTGTATTGTTGTACAATTCTACCATTTTGTTAATCTCCCCTTCAATATTTTATGTGTATTATACAGCCTGTTGTTCCCTTTGTGCTTTTATCTCTAGTAGAGTGCTATGGATCACCTTCTCTACTAGGTCTATGATTTCCTAATTGTAACTTTCCATAGTCTTTGTTGTCTTTTGGATCTTCTCTTATTATATGGTTAACTCCTCTACTTGTGTGTCATCTGGGATAGTTTTAAATAATTCCTCAAGCCTTTGTTCTAATTTATTTGCACGTTGTTTTTTCATCTCTCTCAAGATACACTTGGTTGAGGGATATCTCCAGTAACCCTTTACCTCCTAGGTTGTCTCTAATTTTGTCGCATTTGTCCTAGCCCTTTATTGAACTTCATGTGCGACACTAATGTGTAGCTTGTATAATTCCTTGGTTGGAATCTTGGACAACACCAAGTCCAACTTCTCTATATCCTTTAAGGTTTTTTGTGTTGTTCCCTTGTCTATTTGTAGCATACCTTGGTTGATTTGGAAAATATCACTTCCCATTTTTGTTGTTTATACTTTCTATTTTTCTTCATGGGTTTGCTCCTAATATCTTGTGCCTTTTTGTTGTTCTACATTAATATGTAGGTTTTCCAAAACTTATTTAACCTCCATCAACTTTTTCATTAATTCTTCTCTTTTTGAATCCACGACGTATAATGCTTCTTCTCCTCGATATTGCACTTTTTTTGCCACCAATTCTACATCATCCTCAGTTACTGTAAGTTGAGGGTGTCCTTGTGCACCTACATCTTCTTGAATTGTCCTCCTATCTTCGTCACTAATATTCTCTTTGGTGTTGTCTATGTCTACACAGGGTTCTTCGCCTCTGGTAGGTCTCCACTTCCTTCCTCCTAGTTATGGATGTTATCCTTTTTCTGATCTTCCCCATTTGTTCTTTCTACGTGATTAGTTTCTAGTATTGATTCCCTAGGTATTTTTTCATTATTCCTCTACTTATTTATTGTCTCCCTACTCTCTATTGGTTGAGTGTGCTCTGATGCTTTCTTTGTATTCAATGTTGGACTACTTGATTTTCTATTTCTTGCTTGTTCATTACCCTTTATTCCTTTCTTTTCATCCACTAGTAGCTTCCACTGATACAAGAATTCCCTTATCACCCATTGTACTTCTTTTGTTGTGATACAATATTGCATCTTCAATCATTTCTTCTTACGGTGTCTCTTTGCTTGTATCCACATGTTGTGTCTAGATTCTTTGAAATTTTCTATCCCTTCATTCTCCTTCACCACTCCTGGTGAGATCCTCCATTTGTCTGCTATCTTCTCTTGCATCTCCTCAAAAAACATGCCAAAATTGATGGTATTAGATTTCCACTAAAAAGGATATGCACGGTGCCACAAGGTTGTATACCTTGCTACGTGACACTTTCCTCTCCTATCACATAAGGATGATCATTTTGGTTCTTCCCATGACATAAGGCTATCAAAATAAGCAACCAAGAATAATGGAACTATGTCCTAGAATCATGTGCATCATGGAAATCCTCCAAAAATAGGTTCAGCAAGTATGGTTCCCAACTAACTATTGTCCCCTTCACACACTGCACGACTGCTTATACCACTCTTGTTGGTGCCTCTTCCTTGTGACATTTTCTTAGTAAATTTCAAGCCACCATATTTTTCATGAATCTTGTTGCTGTCTCATTTATGTTTTTGATAATCATGCCTCTGCTTCCCCTGTCAGTGACAAATTGAGATTTTTACTTCTTCTGTGGTTGTATTTTCCTTCATTTTTTCATCTAAGTATTGTTCTAGCTTCACTCCTTTTTTGGAATACTGGTAATCTTTGAAATTAGGTCTACATCAATGGGGAAATATCTGTCCATCCAAAAAAATCCTCCATGTACTCTCGCTAGTAGTCACCTCACGTAGGCATTGACATCCTTCCTCCTACCAAAGTGTGGGATTTCTAACAAATTCATTATGCATGTATTGTACAACCTTGTAATCCACTGTTTGGGTTCTAATATTGGAACTCCTAATGAAATTGTCCCTTTGTTCTCCATATAAATTTCCTATGCAAGCTCAGGAAACTCAGTTTCGGAACAAACCTTAGCACGTCTTCTACAACTATTATTGATTATGGAATTTGGGGCAATGATAGTGAAACCTGCTTCTGTGTGCATGCTACTATTACTGCTAGATTTGTTTTCTTCTTTGATGGACCTACTTTCTTGTTCTGTATTTCTTCATTCGTGCCTAATATGAGTCATTGTCATGCTTACTTGTAATATCCTAGGCCTCTCGGGGTTGTTTTTTCTTAGGGCTCTACGATGCATTGGGTTCATCTGATTCTGACTACTCATCATCTTCTTCATTTTTTTCTCCTTTTGTGTGCATCACTCTTGGTTTTTCTATGTTAGGGGTTCCTTATATGCTAGGGTTTTGTCCCTCTTCTGCATGGTTTACCTTTGTTGCTTCTTCTTGTGGTTTCTTCTCCTCAACAAGTGTCGAACTAACTAACTCACTCATCAGTGATGAGATCTCATACACATCTACCACCCCTGTTTCATCCTTCGTTGGTTTGTTGGAACTTATTGTCCTTCTTGCGAACTGGTTGGGTGCTCCGAACTTCAATGGTGTCATTATTCTAGTTCGGGTAAAACCTGTTGTAAATATAGGCTTGACTCTTCACAACTTCTCACAAAATCACAATATGTTCACTCATTTTCTCTTATTTGATCTAAATCACATTAATTGTTTACCTTTTTATGCTTTTCCCCTTTTATAACCTCTGTCATAAATGTGCCTTACTTTACCGGTCACCATTGTTTCTTTTTCCGACCACTTTCTGTCTCATCGGGCTACATTCATCTTTGCCTGTCACGTAGTGTCTTTAGGTTTTGTCGTACCACTTACTAACTTTTTTTGTGTGTTGTATCCTTCAACTATTTGTATACCCTTTTATCTATATACTACATATTTTGTCCATTTCGCATTTTTACACTTTTTTCTTCTCTTTTTCTCTTCTAATTCCTGCTATATACAATATGTACAAGTCTACTCTCTACGCTGCAACTACTAGGAGTTGTTATTTTGACTATCCTTATACAGTTTCATTTGACTACCATTCACCAATCCTTGAATCTCCTTGCATGTTAAATCTTGAAGTTCCACGACACCTCCATCTATGATAGACTTTATCTCATATGGACCTAGCCAATGCATCCTAATCTTCCCTAGGTGCTGCAAATATTTATTGTCATAGTGGAGAACCAGCTCTCCTTCCTTAAATTTTTTCTTCTTTATATGTCTGTCATGCCATGGTTTTTTCCTTTTATTTCTTTACTTCCAGATGGAAACCATCTATGATCTTGTCTTCTTCCAGTTCCATAAGTTGAGCCAATATTTCCTGCACTGCACCTCTTTCTAACATGTTTGTAATAGCTACAATGCATAGACTAGGTATCAAATACTCCAAAAGAATTGTTGCTTCCTATCGTACTTTTTCATTTCTCTAACAGACTTTGTAATACTTGTAAAGAGTTTTTATCATTCAACAACTTCACACAAGACCACAAAATTTTTCTCAGAATACTTACTTGTTCTAAAGGTTGATCTATGTTGGTCTGATCAAATAGATGAGGCATGTCATATACTAGTACATCATCTCCTGGATTTGTACTTGAAGTAGACACAATATTCTCCTTCAAAATATCTTGTCTTGCCTCCTTGAATCTCTCCTTCTCCTTCTTCTTGATCCACTAGTGTTGGTCCATATTTTGATTTGTTTCATCTGCTCCTATTTTGGCTCCACTTCTAGTAACTATATTGATCTTCTTCCCATTCTCTTCTTTGGTTTCCACAACAATCTATTGAAATTTTTTATTGTTCTTATTCCTCTTTTCATGTATCTTTGTCAACAGTGTCGAACATTCTTCTGTATCATGTTTTGTTGCATGACAATATATGCATGTAGCTAGTGTTTGTGGGAAATCCCTTGCATAATTCCCAAGTTTTTGAAAATTGTGACAAGTCATTGGTCCTCTAACTCTTCCAAATCATCTTCCTCCATGACCTCCTTCTCTGAAGCCTCCTCTATTTCCTTGCTTGTCTCTGTGTAGTGTATTATACTGTGGTGTTTAATTGTACTACAGTTGTGCATTATTATACTATGATGGTGTTGCAAATTGTTGCATGTTATTATACTACAGTAGTGCTACAAACCGTTGTGCATTATTATAATGCAACTACGTTGTAAATTGTTGCATAGTTTGTCCTATAATTAATTCATCCTGCACCCTATAAGTTTTTGAAGTCCTCTCCTTCATTATTTCCAAAGTTTTGCAATCCTTATCCTCGTGTCCTACTAACTTACAAAAGTTTCAAAATTTACTCTTGGGTATTGTTTGATACTTTTGCATCATGGGACAATGATAAGGATCATGTCCATGTGTTCTACATATCTCACACCATAGTCCTCCCGTGGATAAAAGATTCATCATTCATGTTCCCAAATATTGTGCAAAGGTTGGGAACTCATTCTTATGATGTCCTTTTGTTCTGCATAATGTGCACCAGACATATTCCCTCTTTTCCTTTCCCTTATTCTGATTCAACTGAAATGTCAAGTTCTTCAAATATGCTCTCATCTCTTCCACAACTAGATCTGTATGTTTATATTGATTTTCCTCTAATTGCAAGGTTGCTTGCAGAGCCTTAGCTTGAGTCTGTAACTTATGTTTCCTCAATGGATACTTCAAATGTAGCAATAAAGAATTTACAAATAAATTTCTATGATGCATATTTGTGATAGGGTACTTCAACTTACCTTTCAATCTCTTGAACTTCTAATCAAGTTCCCAAATTGATTCTCTTGGCTTGTGTTTGATTTCAATCATCTCATTCATGAACTGATCCTCTCAACTTGATTGTCGAAACTCATTGATTAATTCCTTCTTCACATTTTTGACAGTTGTAGGCACTCCTTGTGGACTGTTTACTGCGAGACCCATATACCAGTCCAATGTGTGGTCCCTGAATGTGATTTCAAACTGCACAAAGTTTGTATCTTCATCTATAATGTGCTTAGCTTCCCAAAACTTATCACAGATAAATAAATTCTTCTTTGGGTCCTTTGACCCTTCTCCACAGAACTCTGGTAACTGAATAGTTGGATCTACTCCTTCCATTGTGAAATTTATTGTACTCCCACCACCGTGCGATGTAGATAGTTGACTACTACTAGTTGAATTTGTACCTTCACTTGAATTTCCACTGTACCCACGTCCTACTAAAATCCTTCTACCAATAATCACTAGTTGTCTAAACAGTTATTATTCTTTAGATGTCTTAGTTGCACATGTGGTTGTGGGTTCCATGCTAATTCGGATCTGGAATGGAGAGCCTTCTTCTGCGTTGGACCCTTGACCTCTAGTTTTCCTCTCATATGTGGCATGCATGATTCCCTCAATCAACCCCCTCGCACAGACATCCTCTACCTCTTCCTCATCATTTTCCAAGCCCTCTCGCTCTACTACTTCCCTCTTCTTACTATTGATCTTATATTGGTAAGGTCTTCCACTACGTGTCACTCTTGCTTTGTTAAATATCTCCTTGGTATGTTCCTCATCCATATTAATGGGGTCCATTGCTTCCTTCTTCTAGCTTCTCTCCAGAGCCCTCTCGATATCTCAAATATTCCTTAAAGCTTCCCCCGATTCCCCCATGCACGTAGAGTGATTTATTTTTCTAACACCATTGTCATCACTCGTTTATCATGCAATAAAATCTTGATCAATGTGTAAAGTGATCAAATGTACCTTCCTCTTGTTTCTTCAAAAATTATTGCTCTATAGTAGTGTATGACTTCACAGTATTGACTACAAAATCATAAATAAATCCTGCAACAATATTGTATAACCAGAAATCCATTGTGCACATGAATTTATTATTAACTCTTTCCAAGCATGCAATATTATTAGTAGTCCACTCTACTAGCCTTATCTGATTAGTTGGATGAGTTTCCTTCAACCTCAATATCCACTCCTGCAACAATTCTGGAAAATAACAGAAAAAAGCCTCATGCAAATCAGTAAACACATACATTTCCAAATATTGACATTGTGTATACTTGGAACTTCTATTGTCTTTATGCGTGAACTTGAGTTGTTTTGTTTCCAACCATATTTCAATCTCCTACTTAGTTAGATTATATGGCCTAAACATCCCTTTCTACCATTGCATTATCTTCATTGTCCTTCTCATCAAATCCTTTCCAATACAATCTTTTGAGTTCCAACCAGAAACAAAACCATTTTTAGGATGTATGGGCTGACCCGGGTTCTATCTTAGTTCTCCAACAAAACCCTATAAATCATAGGCCCTTCTGGAGACCAAAAGGAAACACTATGTATAGAGTGCACATCACAGTCTCACCCGATATGGCTTATGGGTGACTGCATGACCCATATGTCTGTATTCATATAAGGGATGTTTCTCATGGGGATTTTAGACATATTATTTTACTTCAACATTCATCAGATATACCATACCACCATTCATATCTACCATTCATTTAACCTTTGACATTCATTATGTAGAAAATAACATAAATATTCTAGTGTGTGTTGTAACTTAACTTTAACAGATTCATTCACTCATCCATTCATTCATCATAAAAGACAAAAGTTCAAAATTCCACACATTGACGCAGTATTTTACCATGGTTCACCCCCCTGGGCTATGTCCACAAAGATCTGGCTTCTTTATTATTCATCTTCAAGTCTCTACGTTGCATGCATTACATCAAACGTTTGTTAATGGTGAGGCTAACCAGTGTTGCACCAAGCTCCACATCTTGTGACCTGACCCTTAGTTACAACTAAAAAATAGATGCATCTCCAAAACTGACTCAATAATAGATCCATGGCTCTCAAAACTAGTATCTGCGACTCAAAACTCATCCAAAAACATGATATATTATCTTCCTCATACAAGACATATTTATAGTACAAAAAGTGGGTTAAAACCATTACATCATGATCAAAACCCTAACCCTAAGTGGATTAGGTTTGTCCACATTACAACCTTCTATGTGTCTCTGGTCCTCGATCCAATTGTTTCCTCGTCGCATTTTCCTTCTTTCTTCCTTTCCCTTTTCCTCTTTCTCACGTTGCTTTTCCTTCTTTTCTGGCATGCACTCCAACTATCCTCCAAAATTGTTGTGAATTTCCCCAAAATAGCCTGCTCCAATATTGCACAAGGACTTGAAGAGATTGCATGCAGGTTGAATCCTCGAAGATACTCAGTAATCACTCTAACCATTTTTGTAACAACCATGTTGGGACTCTTTTGTCACTAGAGTGAGCAAGCAACAGCCCCTTGAGTGTCAATATAGGTTGTACTTAGCACCACAGTTAATGAAATGAAATGGTTAGTGAACCACAATGAAAGATAAATTGAAAGTACACATAAACAAGACAATGCATGAGGAATAACACATAAAAAATAAAAAAAATAAAAAATGAGAATTGTTACCAATGGAAAGGATATATTGATAACACCGTAGTGAAATCAAAGAGAAAATGCTCCCCTCTTCCTCCTTCAAAGGGTCCTTGTTGTTCCCGCTTAGAACCTTCTTCTTTCTCTTAAAAAATGAAAATGGATTGAAGTATTATACCCAAACTCTCAAGGGGTGAGAATCTTGGCACACCAAACAAATCTTGGCTATGGATGCTTGAATGAACTAGGGAGAATTAGGGATTATCAAGGTTCAAAATAACAACATAACACTACAATGAATGTCTTCTCATTGTCCATACCCAAGGCATCCTTTTATAGGTTCATTTCAATATTTTTTCTATCTAGTTATCAATATGAAAGGGGATCCTCCATATAGGTGCCTTTTATTGGTCCCAAATCTATTCATATGAATGGATAGTGAGCCTCCTGAAGTACATTTGAGTTGAGGGTGTGTGAGATCCGAGTGGGATCATTAATGTGTCATTTTATGGATAAACATGGGTCTTTATGATGAAAATCACGTTGATCATGATAATATGATCCGAAAATCCTTAGATTTCAATTAAATCTTAAATACACATAAACATCCAACCAAATTTGGAAAATGAAGATCATCTTTGACTATTTGCAAATAACATGTGAATGTATTACTTATCCATAAACTTCAATAATAATGATGAATAAATTGTGGAAATAAAATGTTTAAATGAAGTAAATTAATATCAGCCACAATTCAAATGGCACATAAAAAATTTGTTAACAGAGTTTACCCATCTTAGGCTATGTCTCCAGGTCCCTTTTCAAAAATGAGACTGCTCAATTAATGCTCAAATGCCAAAATAACGATGAATGGACTTACAAATACCAATTTTTTGAAGACACCCTTCAATTCTACTACTCAATCTCAAAAATAGATTTCAATACTGAATTCCTCACGAAATTCTGAGAAAAATGAGTATAAACTCGACTATGTTCTGAACAGGTAATTAAAGACCCCTTTTTTTGCATGCATAACGAGACTATGTGTCTCATACATAAAAAATTGGACTAAGACTTTTCATACATAGAAGTTTTACACAAAATAGACATCACCATCAAATTCCTCTCGAAATTATGAGAAATAATGAGTATAAAAACTCTATACTTCCCTCAAAAAACTCAATATCACACAAAACGAGACAAATCCAACATAAGAACACCTATTACACGCAAAATGAGGCAATATGCACTTGGAAAAAACTTCTATGACATGTATTCCAATGCTAACATGCAAATCCATGTTCTCGTACATGGTTCAGGTGTTATTTTATACAGGGTAAGTCAGTCTAATCGACCCCCTATATGCTCAGGCCACATTTGTTACATTTAAATAAATATTAGTTTGTTTGTTGTAACAGGAAGTAATTGTGGTGCAATGTTAGGAGGATAAAGTTAAGACTTTAAAATATTCCCCAGAATATTCTCCCAAAGGTCATGGGTTCAATTCCCATTCAACCCAACAACCTTTATGCTCTTTAGCCATTATTGGCCAATCACAGAGTGCCACATGGCACTCTTTGGTTGGTCCACCTGTCTGCATAGTCAACATACTTCCATGTCATATGACACCTATACCTTTACAAATCCTCCACCTATTTCTCACCCATTGGTCCACATCACCTTATTTATTTTACTTTCCACGTCATTGTACCGATGACATGTGGCACTTTTTTATTGGTCCACGTCGGTGCCTGAAAATGCCAAAAATGAGTGACATGTGTCACTCTATTGTGTTGCCACATCATCCTACTGATATCAATGTGACATCATCCTATTATTTGTATGAATTGTATGGATAGGACACATGGCATCATGTGGGCCTACCACATGGCACCCTTGCTTGACTTTTTCCCTGGTTTGACCAAACTTTGACTAGCCATAAATTTTGCATATGAACTCCGTTTGAGACAATTTTTGAGTCATTGGAAAGATATTGTTGAGCTCTAAGCATTGTATTCATTTTAAAAATCATATGAGAATATCAATGTTTGATCATTTTGGATCTTCCTAGATCATTTTTTAGTATTTTGGATCCTCCTAGATCACACCTCCCCACTGAAGAACTTTTGGACCTCCAAAAGTATGGATCATTCAAAAATGAAATAAGGATATTGTCACCTCACTTGTCCACTATCATCCATCCTTCATGCTTGGGTAACGAGCACCTAGCTCATCACAACCATAATGAATATTGAAACAACATTGTTGACCAAGTTAATTACTCCTTTAAATTCATAAACTATGTCATTCATTGTTGCAGTGGCTAACCATACTCCACTAATTATTAATAAATTGAACAACAAAATTGAAAATACAAATGCGAAACAGAATGCACCATCAACATATGTTCCCTAATTAACAGGAACAACATCAACCAAAGGACTTGTCCTACTTTCAACCGTAGGATGTAAATCTAAATCTTTGATACTATGATTTCATGTGCCCTATAGTGACAACTATCAAATTAGTCTTCATATGATGAGATCTCATAATGAACTCGATCCCATCCTAGAAAAGATGATACTTGTTATGTTCCTTGTAGAAAATGGCCTTCTTGTCATACAAGTATGGACTTCCCTAAATCATCCTACAAATGTCAAGTTGAACCACATCTAACTCTACCTCATCAATGAAATTGGATGTGATCTCAAACTGTAACTTACATTGTTTAGTTACTTGTACCTGATCATTATCACAAATCCAACCCAAAGGATACAGACTCGGATGAGGCCTAGCTGCCAATCCCAAATTATGAACAACTTGCTCTGAAATAAGATTCATTTGTGATCCACTATCAACAAGTGTATCAATCTTAGTGTGCTTTGAGATAAATCGTATGTGAAAAAGGTCATTTATTTTCTTTCCATCAGGGATTACATTAGAATTTCAAGAAGTAGTACATGAACTGAAACTTACAACAAAATATTTACTTTTGATTCTCATAGTTGTAACCTTAATTTCATCATCAAAATCTGATCCAAGATCCTGAACTGTGGTCATGGTCTTCCTTTTACCCTTCCTAGATTGAGCCCACTTTGGCTTCAATTATGGATGCAAATTCCAACAATGCTTCTCATCAATAACTTTCTTCTTGTGGTGAGAACATGTATGCTTCTTCTATTCATCCTTCTTCACTATAGTTGTATTCTTACACTTCCCTTTTTCCTTTGACTGTTCCTCGAATTCACGTGGCTCCATTGACATATCCTCAACATGTTTTTCTCTGTTGACTTAAATATGTGTAACTTGTACAAATACTTCATCAATATTAGTAGGATTAAACATCAATATAGTATGGAAAAGATATGAGTACATACCACCAATCTACTTTAGAAGAGTTTCAGGAGTATGTAATGGAATTCCCAAAGATAATTCCTTCTTCTTAAATGTCTGTGTATAAGCTTGAACATTTTTCCATTTTCCTTGTCTTAAATGTTTCCAAGCAACCATTGATGTTTTCATATAAGATAATGGATCAAATTTCTTTCTTAATGAAACAACAAATTCAACCCATGAAGAAATGATTTTACCATGTTGAATAATACCAACTTGTATCTAACTCTCCCATCATATCAAATTTGTGTCGATCAGACAAAGAGTATCGAACTGTATCCTTGCATTGTCTTGTATGATTTTATGTATCCTGCAAAATACTTCAATCTATTTGACCCAATTATACAACTTCTCTTCATTCAACTCTCCATCATAAGTAGGAAAATAAAACTTTATGTTAGCACCTAAAACTATATGCCCAAATGCTCCTAAGCTTAACTTGATCCATAAGCCTTTTTCAAGAATGTAAGGCATGTTTAAAGTTGTTACATAGGATTATATTGTCACATCAGGGATGAATCGATTTAATTTCTCATTTGCAAAGATTTCCTAAGTGTTTATGGTTCAAACT
>ML791672.1:226244-251029 GCA_009831015.1 Picea engelmannii
GTTGATTTGGAAAATATCACTTCCCATTTTTGTTGTTTATACTTTCTATTTTTCTTCATGGGTTTGCTCCTAATATCTTGTGCCTTTTTGTTGTTCTACATTAATATGTAGGTTTTCCAAAACTTATTTAACCTCCATCAACTTTTTCATTAATTCTTCTCTTTTTGAATCCACGACGTATAATGCTTCTTCTCCTCGATATTGCACTTTTTTTGCCACCAATTCTACATCATCCTCAGTTACTGTAAGTTGAGGGTGTCCTTGTGCACCTACATCTTCTTGAATTGTCCTCCTATCTTCGTCACTAATATTCTCTTTGGTGTTGTCTATGTCTACACAGGGTTCTTCGCCTCTGGTAGGTCTCCACTTCCTTCCTCCTAGTTATGGATGTTATCCTTTTTCTGATCTTCCCCATTTGTTCTTTCTACGTGATTAGTTTCTAGTATTGATTCCCTAGGTATTTTTTCATTATTCCTCTACTTATTTATTGTCTCCCTACTCTCTATTGGTTGAGTGTGCTCTGATGCTTTCTTTGTATTCAATGTTGGACTACTTGATTTTCTATTTCTTGCTTGTTCATTACCCTTTATTCCTTTCTTTTCATCCACTAGTAGCTTCCACTGATACAAGAATTCCCTTATCACCCATTGTACTTCTTTTGTTGTGATACAATATTGCATCTTCAATCATTTCTTCTTACGGTGTCTCTTTGCTTGTATCCACATGTTGTGTCTAGATTCTTTGAAATTTTCTATCCCTTCATTCTCCTTCACCACTCCTGGTGAGATCCTCCATTTGTCTGCTATCTTCTCTTGCATCTCCTCAAAAAACATGCCAAAATTGATGGTATTAGATTTCCACTAAAAAGGATATGCACGGTGCCACAAGGTTGTATACCTTGCTACGTGACACTTTCCTCTCCTATCACATAAGGATGATCATTTTGGTTCTTCCCATGACATAAGGCTATCAAAATAAGCAACCAAGAATAATGGAACTATGTCCTAGAATCATGTGCATCATGGAAATCCTCCAAAAATAGGTTCAGCAAGTATGGTTCCCAACTAACTATTGTCCCCTTCACACACTGCACGACTGCTTATACCACTCTTGTTGGTGCCTCTTCCTTGTGACATTTTCTTAGTAAATTTCAAGCCACCATATTTTTCATGAATCTTGTTGCTGTCTCATTTATGTTTTTGATAATCATGCCTCTGCTTCCCCTGTCAGTGACAAATTGAGATTTTTACTTCTTCTGTGGTTGTATTTTCCTTCATTTTTTCATCTAAGTATTGTTCTAGCTTCACTCCTTTTTTGGAATACTGGTAATCTTTGAAATTAGGTCTACATCAATGGGGAAATATCTGTCCATCCAAAAAAATCCTCCATGTACTCTCGCTAGTAGTCACCTCACGTAGGCATTGACATCCTTCCTCCTACCAAAGTGTGGGATTTCTAACAAATTCATTATGCATGTATTGTACAACCTTGTAATCCACTGTTTGGGTTCTAATATTGGAACTCCTAATGAAATTGTCCCTTTGTTCTCCATATAAATTTCCTATGCAAGCTCAGGAAACTCAGTTTCGGAACAAACCTTAGCACGTCTTCTACAACTATTATTGATTATGGAATTTGGGGCAATGATAGTGAAACCTGCTTCTGTGTGCATGCTACTATTACTGCTAGATTTGTTTTCTTCTTTGATGGACCTACTTTCTTGTTCTGTATTTCTTCATTCGTGCCTAATATGAGTCATTGTCATGCTTACTTGTAATATCCTAGGCCTCTCGGGGTTGTTTTTTCTTAGGGCTCTACGATGCATTGGGTTCATCTGATTCTGACTACTCATCATCTTCTTCATTTTTTTCTCCTTTTGTGTGCATCACTCTTGGTTTTTCTATGTTAGGGGTTCCTTATATGCTAGGGTTTTGTCCCTCTTCTGCATGGTTTACCTTTGTTGCTTCTTCTTGTGGTTTCTTCTCCTCAACAAGTGTCGAACTAACTAACTCACTCATCAGTGATGAGATCTCATACACATCTACCACCCCTGTTTCATCCTTCGTTGGTTTGTTGGAACTTATTGTCCTTCTTGCGAACTGGTTGGGTGCTCCGAACTTCAATGGTGTCATTATTCTAGTTCGGGTAAAACCTGTTGTAAATATAGGCTTGACTCTTCACAACTTCTCACAAAATCACAATATGTTCACTCATTTTCTCTTATTTGATCTAAATCACATTAATTGTTTACCTTTTTATGCTTTTCCCCTTTTATAACCTCTGTCATAAATGTGCCTTACTTTACCGGTCACCATTGTTTCTTTTTCCGACCACTTTCTGTCTCATCGGGCTACATTCATCTTTGCCTGTCACGTAGTGTCTTTAGGTTTTGTCGTACCACTTACTAACTTTTTTTGTGTGTTGTATCCTTCAACTATTTGTATACCCTTTTATCTATATACTACATATTTTGTCCATTTCGCATTTTTACACTTTTTTCTTCTCTTTTTCTCTTCTAATTCCTGCTATATACAATATGTACAAGTCTACTCTCTACGCTGCAACTACTAGGAGTTGTTATTTTGACTATCCTTATACAGTTTCATTTGACTACCATTCACCAATCCTTGAATCTCCTTGCATGTTAAATCTTGAAGTTCCACGACACCTCCATCTATGATAGACTTTATCTCATATGGACCTAGCCAATGCATCCTAATCTTCCCTAGGTGCTGCAAATATTTATTGTCATAGTGGAGAACCAGCTCTCCTTCCTTAAATTTTTTCTTCTTTATATGTCTGTCATGCCATGGTTTTTTCCTTTTATTTCTTTACTTCCAGATGGAAACCATCTATGATCTTGTCTTCTTCCAGTTCCATAAGTTGAGCCAATATTTCCTGCACTGCACCTCTTTCTAACATGTTTGTAATAGCTACAATGCATAGACTAGGTATCAAATACTCCAAAAGAATTGTTGCTTCCTATCGTACTTTTTCATTTCTCTAACAGACTTTGTAATACTTGTAAAGAGTTTTTATCATTCAACAACTTCACACAAGACCACAAAATTTTTCTCAGAATACTTACTTGTTCTAAAGGTTGATCTATGTTGGTCTGATCAAATAGATGAGGCATGTCATATACTAGTACATCATCTCCTGGATTTGTACTTGAAGTAGACACAATATTCTCCTTCAAAATATCTTGTCTTGCCTCCTTGAATCTCTCCTTCTCCTTCTTCTTGATCCACTAGTGTTGGTCCATATTTTGATTTGTTTCATCTGCTCCTATTTTGGCTCCACTTCTAGTAACTATATTGATCTTCTTCCCATTCTCTTCTTTGGTTTCCACAACAATCTATTGAAATTTTTTATTGTTCTTATTCCTCTTTTCATGTATCTTTGTCAACAGTGTCGAACATTCTTCTGTATCATGTTTTGTTGCATGACAATATATGCATGTAGCTAGTGTTTGTGGGAAATCCCTTGCATAATTCCCAAGTTTTTGAAAATTGTGACAAGTCATTGGTCCTCTAACTCTTCCAAATCATCTTCCTCCATGACCTCCTTCTCTGAAGCCTCCTCTATTTCCTTGCTTGTCTCTGTGTAGTGTATTATACTGTGGTGTTTAATTGTACTACAGTTGTGCATTATTATACTATGATGGTGTTGCAAATTGTTGCATGTTATTATACTACAGTAGTGCTACAAACCGTTGTGCATTATTATAATGCAACTACGTTGTAAATTGTTGCATAGTTTGTCCTATAATTAATTCATCCTGCACCCTATAAGTTTTTGAAGTCCTCTCCTTCATTATTTCCAAAGTTTTGCAATCCTTATCCTCGTGTCCTACTAACTTACAAAAGTTTCAAAATTTACTCTTGGGTATTGTTTGATACTTTTGCATCATGGGACAATGATAAGGATCATGTCCATGTGTTCTACATATCTCACACCATAGTCCTCCCGTGGATAAAAGATTCATCATTCATGTTCCCAAATATTGTGCAAAGGTTGGGAACTCATTCTTATGATGTCCTTTTGTTCTGCATAATGTGCACCAGACATATTCCCTCTTTTCCTTTCCCTTATTCTGATTCAACTGAAATGTCAAGTTCTTCAAATATGCTCTCATCTCTTCCACAACTAGATCTGTATGTTTATATTGATTTTCCTCTAATTGCAAGGTTGCTTGCAGAGCCTTAGCTTGAGTCTGTAACTTATGTTTCCTCAATGGATACTTCAAATGTAGCAATAAAGAATTTACAAATAAATTTCTATGATGCATATTTGTGATAGGGTACTTCAACTTACCTTTCAATCTCTTGAACTTCTAATCAAGTTCCCAAATTGATTCTCTTGGCTTGTGTTTGATTTCAATCATCTCATTCATGAACTGATCCTCTCAACTTGATTGTCGAAACTCATTGATTAATTCCTTCTTCACATTTTTGACAGTTGTAGGCACTCCTTGTGGACTGTTTACTGCGAGACCCATATACCAGTCCAATGTGTGGTCCCTGAATGTGATTTCAAACTGCACAAAGTTTGTATCTTCATCTATAATGTGCTTAGCTTCCCAAAACTTATCACAGATAAATAAATTCTTCTTTGGGTCCTTTGACCCTTCTCCACAGAACTCTGGTAACTGAATAGTTGGATCTACTCCTTCCATTGTGAAATTTATTGTACTCCCACCACCGTGCGATGTAGATAGTTGACTACTACTAGTTGAATTTGTACCTTCACTTGAATTTCCACTGTACCCACGTCCTACTAAAATCCTTCTACCAATAATCACTAGTTGTCTAAACAGTTATTATTCTTTAGATGTCTTAGTTGCACATGTGGTTGTGGGTTCCATGCTAATTCGGATCTGGAATGGAGAGCCTTCTTCTGCGTTGGACCCTTGACCTCTAGTTTTCCTCTCATATGTGGCATGCATGATTCCCTCAATCAACCCCCTCGCACAGACATCCTCTACCTCTTCCTCATCATTTTCCAAGCCCTCTCGCTCTACTACTTCCCTCTTCTTACTATTGATCTTATATTGGTAAGGTCTTCCACTACGTGTCACTCTTGCTTTGTTAAATATCTCCTTGGTATGTTCCTCATCCATATTAATGGGGTCCATTGCTTCCTTCTTCTAGCTTCTCTCCAGAGCCCTCTCGATATCTCAAATATTCCTTAAAGCTTCCCCCGATTCCCCCATGCACGTAGAGTGATTTATTTTTCTAACACCATTGTCATCACTCGTTTATCATGCAATAAAATCTTGATCAATGTGTAAAGTGATCAAATGTACCTTCCTCTTGTTTCTTCAAAAATTATTGCTCTATAGTAGTGTATGACTTCACAGTATTGACTACAAAATCATAAATAAATCCTGCAACAATATTGTATAACCAGAAATCCATTGTGCACATGAATTTATTATTAACTCTTTCCAAGCATGCAATATTATTAGTAGTCCACTCTACTAGCCTTATCTGATTAGTTGGATGAGTTTCCTTCAACCTCAATATCCACTCCTGCAACAATTCTGGAAAATAACAGAAAAAAGCCTCATGCAAATCAGTAAACACATACATTTCCAAATATTGACATTGTGTATACTTGGAACTTCTATTGTCTTTATGCGTGAACTTGAGTTGTTTTGTTTCCAACCATATTTCAATCTCCTACTTAGTTAGATTATATGGCCTAAACATCCCTTTCTACCATTGCATTATCTTCATTGTCCTTCTCATCAAATCCTTTCCAATACAATCTTTTGAGTTCCAACCAGAAACAAAACCATTTTTAGGATGTATGGGCTGACCCGGGTTCTATCTTAGTTCTCCAACAAAACCCTATAAATCATAGGCCCTTCTGGAGACCAAAAGGAAACACTATGTATAGAGTGCACATCACAGTCTCACCCGATATGGCTTATGGGTGACTGCATGACCCATATGTCTGTATTCATATAAGGGATGTTTCTCATGGGGATTTTAGACATATTATTTTACTTCAACATTCATCAGATATACCATACCACCATTCATATCTACCATTCATTTAACCTTTGACATTCATTATGTAGAAAATAACATAAATATTCTAGTGTGTGTTGTAACTTAACTTTAACAGATTCATTCACTCATCCATTCATTCATCATAAAAGACAAAAGTTCAAAATTCCACACATTGACGCAGTATTTTACCATGGTTCACCCCCCTGGGCTATGTCCACAAAGATCTGGCTTCTTTATTATTCATCTTCAAGTCTCTACGTTGCATGCATTACATCAAACGTTTGTTAATGGTGAGGCTAACCAGTGTTGCACCAAGCTCCACATCTTGTGACCTGACCCTTAGTTACAACTAAAAAATAGATGCATCTCCAAAACTGACTCAATAATAGATCCATGGCTCTCAAAACTAGTATCTGCGACTCAAAACTCATCCAAAAACATGATATATTATCTTCCTCATACAAGACATATTTATAGTACAAAAAGTGGGTTAAAACCATTACATCATGATCAAAACCCTAACCCTAAGTGGATTAGGTTTGTCCACATTACAACCTTCTATGTGTCTCTGGTCCTCGATCCAATTGTTTCCTCGTCGCATTTTCCTTCTTTCTTCCTTTCCCTTTTCCTCTTTCTCACGTTGCTTTTCCTTCTTTTCTGGCATGCACTCCAACTATCCTCCAAAATTGTTGTGAATTTCCCCAAAATAGCCTGCTCCAATATTGCACAAGGACTTGAAGAGATTGCATGCAGGTTGAATCCTCGAAGATACTCAGTAATCACTCTAACCATTTTTGTAACAACCATGTTGGGACTCTTTTGTCACTAGAGTGAGCAAGCAACAGCCCCTTGAGTGTCAATATAGGTTGTACTTAGCACCACAGTTAATGAAATGAAATGGTTAGTGAACCACAATGAAAGATAAATTGAAAGTACACATAAACAAGACAATGCATGAGGAATAACACATAAAAAATAAAAAAAATAAAAAATGAGAATTGTTACCAATGGAAAGGATATATTGATAACACCGTAGTGAAATCAAAGAGAAAATGCTCCCCTCTTCCTCCTTCAAAGGGTCCTTGTTGTTCCCGCTTAGAACCTTCTTCTTTCTCTTAAAAAATGAAAATGGATTGAAGTATTATACCCAAACTCTCAAGGGGTGAGAATCTTGGCACACCAAACAAATCTTGGCTATGGATGCTTGAATGAACTAGGGAGAATTAGGGATTATCAAGGTTCAAAATAACAACATAACACTACAATGAATGTCTTCTCATTGTCCATACCCAAGGCATCCTTTTATAGGTTCATTTCAATATTTTTTCTATCTAGTTATCAATATGAAAGGGGATCCTCCATATAGGTGCCTTTTATTGGTCCCAAATCTATTCATATGAATGGATAGTGAGCCTCCTGAAGTACATTTGAGTTGAGGGTGTGTGAGATCCGAGTGGGATCATTAATGTGTCATTTTATGGATAAACATGGGTCTTTATGATGAAAATCACGTTGATCATGATAATATGATCCGAAAATCCTTAGATTTCAATTAAATCTTAAATACACATAAACATCCAACCAAATTTGGAAAATGAAGATCATCTTTGACTATTTGCAAATAACATGTGAATGTATTACTTATCCATAAACTTCAATAATAATGATGAATAAATTGTGGAAATAAAATGTTTAAATGAAGTAAATTAATATCAGCCACAATTCAAATGGCACATAAAAAATTTGTTAACAGAGTTTACCCATCTTAGGCTATGTCTCCAGGTCCCTTTTCAAAAATGAGACTGCTCAATTAATGCTCAAATGCCAAAATAACGATGAATGGACTTACAAATACCAATTTTTTGAAGACACCCTTCAATTCTACTACTCAATCTCAAAAATAGATTTCAATACTGAATTCCTCACGAAATTCTGAGAAAAATGAGTATAAACTCGACTATGTTCTGAACAGGTAATTAAAGACCCCTTTTTTTGCATGCATAACGAGACTATGTGTCTCATACATAAAAAATTGGACTAAGACTTTTCATACATAGAAGTTTTACACAAAATAGACATCACCATCAAATTCCTCTCGAAATTATGAGAAATAATGAGTATAAAAACTCTATACTTCCCTCAAAAAACTCAATATCACACAAAACGAGACAAATCCAACATAAGAACACCTATTACACGCAAAATGAGGCAATATGCACTTGGAAAAAACTTCTATGACATGTATTCCAATGCTAACATGCAAATCCATGTTCTCGTACATGGTTCAGGTGTTATTTTATACAGGGTAAGTCAGTCTAATCGACCCCCTATATGCTCAGGCCACATTTGTTACATTTAAATAAATATTAGTTTGTTTGTTGTAACAGGAAGTAATTGTGGTGCAATGTTAGGAGGATAAAGTTAAGACTTTAAAATATTCCCCAGAATATTCTCCCAAAGGTCATGGGTTCAATTCCCATTCAACCCAACAACCTTTATGCTCTTTAGCCATTATTGGCCAATCACAGAGTGCCACATGGCACTCTTTGGTTGGTCCACCTGTCTGCATAGTCAACATACTTCCATGTCATATGACACCTATACCTTTACAAATCCTCCACCTATTTCTCACCCATTGGTCCACATCACCTTATTTATTTTACTTTCCACGTCATTGTACCGATGACATGTGGCACTTTTTTATTGGTCCACGTCGGTGCCTGAAAATGCCAAAAATGAGTGACATGTGTCACTCTATTGTGTTGCCACATCATCCTACTGATATCAATGTGACATCATCCTATTATTTGTATGAATTGTATGGATAGGACACATGGCATCATGTGGGCCTACCACATGGCACCCTTGCTTGACTTTTTCCCTGGTTTGACCAAACTTTGACTAGCCATAAATTTTGCATATGAACTCCGTTTGAGACAATTTTTGAGTCATTGGAAAGATATTGTTGAGCTCTAAGCATTGTATTCATTTTAAAAATCATATGAGAATATCAATGTTTGATCATTTTGGATCTTCCTAGATCATTTTTTAGTATTTTGGATCCTCCTAGATCACACCTCCCCACTGAAGAACTTTTGGACCTCCAAAAGTATGGATCATTCAAAAATGAAATAAGGATATTGTCACCTCACTTGTCCACTATCATCCATCCTTCATGCTTGGGTAACGAGCACCTAGCTCATCACAACCATAATGAATATTGAAACAACATTGTTGACCAAGTTAATTACTCCTTTAAATTCATAAACTATGTCATTCATTGTTGCAGTGGCTAACCATACTCCACTAATTATTAATAAATTGAACAACAAAATTGAAAATACAAATGCGAAACAGAATGCACCATCAACATATGTTCCCTAATTAACAGGAACAACATCAACCAAAGGACTTGTCCTACTTTCAACCGTAGGATGTAAATCTAAATCTTTGATACTATGATTTCATGTGCCCTATAGTGACAACTATCAAATTAGTCTTCATATGATGAGATCTCATAATGAACTCGATCCCATCCTAGAAAAGATGATACTTGTTATGTTCCTTGTAGAAAATGGCCTTCTTGTCATACAAGTATGGACTTCCCTAAATCATCCTACAAATGTCAAGTTGAACCACATCTAACTCTACCTCATCAATGAAATTGGATGTGATCTCAAACTGTAACTTACATTGTTTAGTTACTTGTACCTGATCATTATCACAAATCCAACCCAAAGGATACAGACTCGGATGAGGCCTAGCTGCCAATCCCAAATTATGAACAACTTGCTCTGAAATAAGATTCATTTGTGATCCACTATCAACAAGTGTATCAATCTTAGTGTGCTTTGAGATAAATCGTATGTGAAAAAGGTCATTTATTTTCTTTCCATCAGGGATTACATTAGAATTTCAAGAAGTAGTACATGAACTGAAACTTACAACAAAATATTTACTTTTGATTCTCATAGTTGTAACCTTAATTTCATCATCAAAATCTGATCCAAGATCCTGAACTGTGGTCATGGTCTTCCTTTTACCCTTCCTAGATTGAGCCCACTTTGGCTTCAATTATGGATGCAAATTCCAACAATGCTTCTCATCAATAACTTTCTTCTTGTGGTGAGAACATGTATGCTTCTTCTATTCATCCTTCTTCACTATAGTTGTATTCTTACACTTCCCTTTTTCCTTTGACTGTTCCTCGAATTCACGTGGCTCCATTGACATATCCTCAACATGTTTTTCTCTGTTGACTTAAATATGTGTAACTTGTACAAATACTTCATCAATATTAGTAGGATTAAACATCAATATAGTATGGAAAAGATATGAGTACATACCACCAATCTACTTTAGAAGAGTTTCAGGAGTATGTAATGGAATTCCCAAAGATAATTCCTTCTTCTTAAATGTCTGTGTATAAGCTTGAACATTTTTCCATTTTCCTTGTCTTAAATGTTTCCAAGCAACCATTGATGTTTTCATATAAGATAATGGATCAAATTTCTTTCTTAATGAAACAACAAATTCAACCCATGAAGAAATGATTTTACCATGTTGAATAATACCAACTTGTATCTAACTCTCCCATCATATCAAATTTGTGTCGATCAGACAAAGAGTATCGAACTGTATCCTTGCATTGTCTTGTATGATTTTATGTATCCTGCAAAATACTTCAATCTATTTGACCCAATTATACAACTTCTCTTCATTCAACTCTCCATCATAAGTAGGAAAATAAAACTTTATGTTAGCACCTAAAACTATATGCCCAAATGCTCCTAAGCTTAACTTGATCCATAAGCCTTTTTCAAGAATGTAAGGCATGTTTAAAGTTGTTACATAGGATTATATTGTCACATCAGGGATGAATCGATTTAATTTCTCATTTGCAAAGATTTCCTAAGTGTTTATGGTTCAAACTCTATTCGTTGCAAGAATAGTGTGATTCTTGTAGCGCAGAAATAACATTATTGTTTAAGGTGTGCTACAAAAACACGGGTATTCCGACAGCGCATTTCAAAAACCATCATGACTATAAAAGATTATACACCAGCTAATAAAGAAGTTCTATGGGATAAAAAGGCCAAAACATGGGAAATATCAATGTGGAAATTCCTTAACAGTTTTGGTAAAAATGCAGAATTTTCTATAGGTGGTTTTTTTTCAACCATCTTCTGACATGTTTCCTGAGAAAATGGTGCGGCATTTGGAAAATACCTCAAACACAAATTTACAAAATGGTCTCATTTAGCTATTAAGAGGGTTGTTTCCCAAAAACGTGAACCGTTTGAGAGCTACAGGTAGATATTTAAGACTGATTTTTCCAGATTTTGTTGATTTTTCTAAACGCCCAGTCAACAACCACTTCATCCATTCGACCTGGAGATTATATCATGATTTCATGCTATAGATTAGGATCATATACCTTTGTTTTGGATCTTATTTTGAATTAGTTATTCTCAATTAAGCATTGTAATTTCTATTTAAGAAAGAATTGTGAAAGAAGAGGGGGATCTTCCTCTTGGAAGGAAGCTAGGGAGTTTTCTTTTTCCTTTGGGAAGAGAAAAAATTTGAGTGGAAAGAGTTTGAAGAACCCATATGAAGGATGGAAATCATGTTGTGGAGGACCTGAAACACTTTGTGCTTAGAGATAAATCACTTTGTTAAGTTTGACTAAGTATATATTGTATTTCTCCTTTAATTATTCTTATTTGAATGCAGAGATAGTTGTTGCAATGCATATATTGTCATGTAGGTGCATACCAGATTACAATGGAGATTTTGTTTTTAATGGTATGTTCCTTATAATTTGTATTGAAATATTTTGACTTTGATCCAAGACAATGTTTTGTATCTAAATATCTTCCGGGTGAATATGTGATATGGACAGATTGTTAGCTTATGTTTTCATGCCTTTGTTCTATTTCCTCTTTTCATGTTGTTCATAAAGTCTCAAGTTGTTAAGGTGCATGCCCCTGAAATTACATAGTGTTGTTGCTTATTTGGATAAACTCTTAATCCTTCATACGAGACATTCATTCCATCTGATCCACTTGAAAATACCTTATTCAAAATCAATATAAATCATTGCAATAACTCAGGTGCCCTAGCTTTGTGCCATAGCAGTTTGGTGCAGACTTTAGGGATAAATTATTTTGGAGACGTTTCCAAGGAACGGGGTAACAAAGTAATATTTCCCTAGGAGAATGAAAATGATTATATATATTTTTTGATGGTGAACAAAAACTAGACACATTCAGACTACAGATAATTCACCTGGAGACGTCATGGTTAAAGAATCCACAAGCAACTCCACTAGTACAGAATTTCAAAAGCAATGGAATCCATTTTGGCTGAGAGGTATGCACTTTTTGTATTTCTCTAATGTACCTAGATTTCAAAACCTTGTGCCTGAAAGAGATGAATGGGAAAGATGTCTTCCAAATTTTAAAGGGGAAGATTGGGAAATTCCTTATGATTTTTAATTGGATTTTCATGAATGTATGCATCAAATGACTATTATTCATGAGGGTGTTTTAATCAATATGTTTAGGAATTCATTAGAAGGAAAAGAACAAGGATAGTGTATATCTTTACCTCTATCCAGTGTCTCTTCATTGAAGGAATTTCATGCTATATTTAATTCTTATTGTAAAGGAATGTATTCAACTGATTTCCTTTATGTGAATGTTGTGAAGAATTTCAATTGTTGCACCATTGCTTTAATCACAATATTCATGATGATAGTTCATGTTAGATGCATGAGGACGCAGTTATTCAAAGTGAAGGTTTCATTGAGCCTGTTGTTTTTTCTTTTGGAATTAGTGAAACTTTGTTGCTAGCTTATGATTCTCATGACAACCTTGTTGTTTTGGATACTACTAAAGTATTTTCTACCCAAGAAAATAATCTAATGTTTCAAGAATTTGTTGTTGCCTCTGATTGTCTTGAGATATGTGATATTCATTAGTTGTTTCAAGAGGGTTTAAATGATCATGATCTTATTAATGGAGAACAAATTATAAAGTGACAACTTGTTTTAAACTAGTTGAGATTGATCATGTTCTTCAAGATCCAATAACGGTTTGGATGGATTCATTTATTCAAATAATCCTAAATGTTGCAGCATTCGACATGCAATCTAATTGCAACGACAAGTATAAAATGCCAATTAAATTTTTTCTGCAAAAAAATCATTTTTTTTGCAATCTTTCATTCACCTACAAAGAAGAATATCACTTTGTTTGTCGAATGTGTTCTTGGCTACATTGGAAATTTGTATATACATGATTGACATGATATTTGTTGATTAAGAGTAGGAGGTGTGTTGAATAATCTCATTATCTGAGCATCTTAATTTTCATCCTATTCTGGTATGCACTATATTAGATCAGTAATAAATGACTCCATAGCCCAATGGAGACACTGGTACCAAGCAATTTCAGTTTGCAATTTGGTTTTTGTGGTTTTTTTTTAGTATGGTTGCATAAAAATTTTGCAGGTTACATAAATGAAATAAGGAATGGTTCTTTAGTTCTTAATGTCTCACAAGGAGCACATCATCCCAAGATGGAGCCAATGTTAGCACCTAAAACTATATGCCCAAATGCTCCTAAGTGTAACTTGATCCATAAGCCTTTTTCAAGAATGTAAGGCGCGCTCAAAGTGGTTACATAGGATTGTATTGTCACATCAGGGATGGATCAATTTAATTTCTCATTTGCAAATTTTTCCTAAGTTTTTATGGTTCAAAATCTATTCAAAATCTATTCACTGCAAGAACAGTGTGGTTCCTGTAACACAGAAATAACATTATTGTTTAAAGTGCACTACAAAAACACGGGTATTTTAACACCATATTTAAAAAACCATAATGAATGTAAAAGAGTGTACAGCAGATACTAAAGAAGTTCTATGGGATAAAAAGGTTGAAACATGGGAAATATCAATGTGGAAATTCCTTAACAGTTTTGGTAAAAATGCATAATGTTCTATAGGTGATTGTTTTTGCAGTCATCTTCTGACATGTTTCTCGATCAAACGATGTGTAATTTGGAAAAACACTCAAAGCCCCACTTTAAAATTGGTCTTATTTAGCTTCCACACAAGTCGTTTCTTGAAAAAAGTCAACCATCTAAGAGCTACAGGTAGAGATTTAAGATTGATTTTTCCAAATTTTGTTGATTTTCCATATTTCGTTGATTTTTCTAAATGCCCAATCAACAGCCACTTCATCCATTCGACCTGGAGATTATATCATGATTTTATTCTATAGATTGGGATCAGATCCCTTTGTTTTGGATCTGAGTTTGAACATGTTATTCTCAAATAATCATTGTAATCTATATTTAAGCAAGAATTGTGAAAGAAGAGGGGGATCTTCCTCTTGGAAGGAAGCTAGGGGGTTTTCTTTTTCCTTTAGGAAGAGAAGAGATTCAAGTGAAAGATTTTGAAGAACCCATGTGAAGGATAGAAATCATGTTTTGTAGGACCTGCAACATTTTGTTCTCATAGATCAATCACTTTGTTAAGTTTGACATAGTTAATTCTTCTTATTTGAATGCAAAGATAGTTTTTGCAATGCATATATTCACGTGCAGGTTCAGATCAGATTACAATGAATATTTTGTTGGTAATGGTCTGTTCTTTATAATTTGTATTCAAATATTTTCATTTTGATACAAGATAATGTTTTGTATCTAAATGTCTTCCGGATGAATATGTGAGATGGACAGATTGTTAGCATATGTGTTCATTCCTTTGTTTTATTTCCTCTTTTCATGATGTTCATAAGGTGTCAATATTTTAAGGTGTGTACCCCTAACATTACAGAGTGTTGTTACTCATTGGGATAAATTCTTAATCCTTCATATGAGACATTCATTCCATCTGATCCACTTGAAAATACCTGATTCAAAATCAATCTGAATCATTGCAAAAACTGAGGTGCCCTAGCTTTATGCCATAGCAGTCTGGTGCATACTTTAGGGATAACACTTTACATATTTCTTTAATAAAGTAAAATCATCAGAATGAGAAGAATTATTAGAATATTTTTTTCTCTTATGAGAATAATGTTCACTTTCATCAGAAGAAGATGATAATGAGGGTGAAGGAGGCTATGGAAGTTCTTCACCTTCTCTTTCTTCTTCAACTGCTTCATTTTTTACTGATGTACCTTCTCCCTTGGATTTATTTCGATCCTCGTACATTTATTCCACCATGGTATTCATCAAATTAAATTCCTTGAAGAAATCATATTCAGAGTCGTAAGGACCTAAACTTCTTGTTGAAGCCATCTTTCCTCTTCAGGTGAAGCTCCTTCAACCAATTTCAGGATTATAACTTGAAAGCTTGACTTCACCTCACTTAGATTTGGATCTTGTAAGCATCCACTTGCAAATAAACATCAAAACCAGCTATGATACCAACTTGATCTAAAATTACTTAGATGTCAATTAAATATTAAATACACATAAACATTCGACCAGATTCATAAAATGAAGATCGTCTTTGACTATTTGAAAATAACATGTGAATGTCTTACTTATCCATAAACTTCAATAACAATTATGAATAAATTGCGGAAATAAAATTTGGAAATGAAGTAAAGTAAGATCAACCACAATTCAAATGGCACATAAACAATTTATTAACGGAGTTCACCCATCTTAGGCTACATCTTCGGGTCCTTTTTCAATAGTGAGACTGCTCAATTAATGCTCAAATGTCAAAATTACAATGAATGGACTTACAAATAATAAATTTTTTAAGACTCTCTTCAATCTTTCTACTCAATCACATAAACAGAGGTCATTACTAAATTCCTCACAAAATTCTGAGAAAAATGAGTATAAACTTGACTATGTTCTAAGCAGTTGCTTAAATACCCCTTTTTGCACACATAATGAGACTATCTGTCTCATACATAAAAAAAAATTGGACTAACACTTTTCATACATAGCACTTTTACAAAAAATAGACATAACCATCATATTTCTCTTGAAATTCTAAGAAAAAATAGTATAAAGACTCTATACTTCTCTCAAAGAACCCAATAGCATGCAAAATGAGACAAATCCAACATAAGAACACCTCTTGCATGCAAAACAAGAAAATTGAACTTGGCACGCATTCCAATGATGGCATGAAAATCCATGTTCTTGTACGTGGTCCAGGTGCTATTTTATAGGGTAAGTCAACCTAACCAACCCCCTATATGCTTAGGCCACATTTGTTACATTTAAATAAATGTTAGTTTGTTTGTTGTAACAAGAAGTAATTGTGGTGCAATGGTAGGAGGATAAAGTTAAGAGTTTGGAATATTCCCAAAATATTCTCCTCGAGGTCATGGGTTCAATTCCCATTCGACCCAACAACCTTTATGCCCTTTAGCCATTATTGGTCAATCATAGAGTGGCACGTTGCACTCTTTGATTGGTCCACCTATCTACATAGTCAACATCCTACCACATCATCTTCCACCTGTACCTATACAAATATGTCACTTGGCACTCGCCCATTGGTCCACGTCACCTTGTTGATTGTACTTTCCATATCAACATCTGGATGACATGTGGCACTTTTTGTTGGTCCACATGGGTGCTTGAAAATGCCATAAATGAGCGACATGTGACACTCTGTCATGTAGCGACATCATCCTAATGATGCCAGCATGATGTTATCATGTCATTTGTACAACTTTTAGGTACATGCTACTTGGCATATTGAGGGTCTGCCACGTGGCACCCCTACTTTTACTTTTTCCCTAGTTTGACCAAACTTTGATCGGGCATAACATTTTCATATGAACTTCATTTTAGGTGATTTTTGCATCTTTGGAAAGATATCATCAAGATCTACGCAATGAATTCATTTTCAAAATAATTTGAGAATATCAAGTTTTGAGCATTTTGGATCTTCCTAGATCATTTTTTAGCATTCTGGATCCTCCTAGATCATAATAGCTCAAATTTGTGATTGTTAATCTGTGTTATTGTGTGATAATAGAAAAAACATATCTTTGGTAGCATGCACTAATATTCAGAAACCCACTTTCCATAGTTTTTGACTTTGATAAATGGAACCTATTAATGTTGAGAGTATTCTATTTGGTGTGTTAAACTGATGACTTCTCTGATGATCACCTAGATATCTTGTTGAGTGATTTTAGGTGATAACAAATGCCCCCTAATGTATGAGGTTAGGAGAAAATGTATAGATGAAATACATATTCATCATTTATTTTTATTGGTGTAGTAACTTCTTGTAGAGAAAGAGAAAATGGTTGAAGACAAATCCAAGGACAATAAATTGGAGGGAAGAGGGGAGAACCATTCGTAACCCAATTTCTTTGAAAATAATAATTATATTTATACAAATGAGGTTGGAATTCCCCATGTTTGTTCCATAAAACCATAAACAAGTAAATGTAACTGAAAGCTTGATGGAGTAGAGATCTACAGCACCCTTAGGGGTGTCAGTAACAAAAAATGATGGTTCTAATATGGGAACCTTCCCTAAAATGTGGAATGCAAAACTATGATGGGTGTTCATGACTCATAGGCATTGATGGCCTATCAAATTCAAAGGTCTTTCACCAGTAGTGAGAACTACAACTATCATGTAGTAAGAATCATCATAATATGAAATTATGTTGATGTTGAATATTACGAGGGTCAATGAAAGCACAGATAAATAATAACTCTCTCTATCTTATCTGAGACTCTGCATTTATAGTGTAATGAAATACAAGATACTTTCATCTTCCTAGAAACTTGTGTTGATCTCGACAAGTACGGAACCATGACTACAAGGAGAAAAGGGATCCTTGAAATCAAATTCAACAAAGATGGTAACAAGTACTGACTTGTAAGGAGGTTGACTGACTAGTAAAATGGACAAAGTAAAGAATACATGAGACTCAAAAACTTCCCTTGGTTGGGGTCGAATTAGTGATGGTAGAGAATGGCAACAACCACAAAGCATAATCTATTGTCAGGGGGTACAACCAGATTTGGGGATAAGTTGTGCTAATTGATGAGGTTGTAAAAGGAGTGGTTTGATAGGTAAAAACCCAAATATGTTTGAAAAAGGATTCTAGGATACTCAAGGTTTGGCCAATGAGATGTATTTTTTTAGAAACATTTTTAAAATATGAATGCCCCAACCAAGAGCGATAGGGATTGTCGCTGGGTAAAACAAATGGCACCATCGAAGGTGATGTCCTAAAGTATAATTACTTGCTGGAAATCTGAGCCAAGTGGATATTGATGGCCACCCACCTATTCCAACTAGCTCACATACAGATGTTGTCTTGACAGTTGTTTTCTAGTTTTTCGGGTCCTAAACTGCTAGGGTCGTTTTGAGGCCCTAAACAACTTTTTTTGGGCCTACCACAGTCACACTATAGAAAAAGTTGGTGTGATGGCATAATGTGTATTCCTTTGATATACCTTTCCAACAAACTATCATTCACATAAAACGAAGATTGTATGAAAAAATTACAACCCCAGGAAGTTGATGTCCCAACTTACCCCAACGGGGCCCACATGAATTTTGTCGCTTCATCTCCTAAGGTTAGGTTTTTGGATGTCTAGGGTTTTGGCATTGATGTTTGATGTAAAAAATGCCTTTGGATCCTCATTATACCCATATTCTTGTGAATGAGCGTAGTCATCACATCTCTTCTCAGAGATAAGCTACCACCATTCTAGCAAGCTTGTTTCAGCATATTTCTTTATTGAATAGAAGCCAAGTTTTATTGTATCTCTATTATTGTTCATTGTATCTATGTGTTCATAATATAAATCTCTATTCATTTCGTTCTTCTCATAAAATCTGGATTAGTGGTATCAGAGTGGTCTGCTCCTTGTCGTTCTTAGTGCATGTCCTAGACGAGGTCTCGAGCTTATTTCTCTTGAGGAAAAAATCTCTTGCATGCCCAAGAGACCTTCCATGGCAGGAGAAAATAAATATGAAGGGACATGATATCCTTTCAAAAAAAAAATTGAGGAATCCCTCGTGCAACAAAGGAACGAGATGATGGATAGTTTTGCGCAAATCCTTCGACGACTACCAACAGGTGATGCATCTTCCTCAAGCGGAGGTGTCACCCCTTTCAAGGTATAGATCAACTTTAATATTCCCATATTTGAAGGTCAAATAGATGAATATGTTGTATAAAAATGGTTGAATATGCTAGAAGGGTATTTGTTTCTCCAAAACTTTTCCAATAGAGAAAATATTACATTTTTCCTCCTCAAAGTTGTCCCCCATGTCAAATATTGATGGGAGACTTTCTGTGAGAAAAAGGAAACAAAGGAACCCTCATTATTTACAGTCGCACTCACCTGGGAGTCCTTCAGGGGTGCTATTAAGGAACAATTCTACCCTATTGGAAGTTATGATTCTGAGCGACATATGGTGCTAAAGTACCACGACAATCTGTATAGATACATCCATAAATAAATGGATTTTTTGGACATGTCATCCTTGGGCGCGACGTATCGATATGTTCTCAAAATTGAGAAGAATCTTAATCAAAAGATGCGTCAGTTTGGGTCTGAGAAGCCCTCACAGCAGAAGCAAGGAAAGGGCATCCCAAACCTACAGAACAAAGGGCAAACAAAATATGGATAGCCTCAGAACAACCATTCTAATCCATAAACAAAGAAGGACATAGGAAAGATGAATAAATACATAGGGAAGTAGGGCAACTTCCATAAGATCTCTTGGCATAACACTGTTGATTTTCGCTTAAAGCAGTCATTGTTGGTTGAGGTGAAATCCTTTGAATCAGATGCAGGTTCCAACTTAGAGTCAGAAAAAAAAAAAAGGGGGGGGAGACAAATTATTGACATGAAACCCAGTGCCACCATTGCTACCACCAAGATTCATCTTGGTGAACCTGATGAACCAGAGGAAGGCAAACACCTCTTTCATTCACAGATGTGGGTGAAGGGTACTCCACTACACTTCATCGTTGATAGCAGTAGCCAAAAGAACCTCATATTAGTGGAGGTCATCAAGCGGTTGGCCCCGCTCACAACTTCGCACCCCTAGCCATACACAATCAGATGGCTCCACCAAGGAAGCGTTCTTCATGTCAGCCAACAGTGTTGCATGTCCTACAGAATCAATCCCTTCAAAGATGAGGTATTGTGCGATGTCTCTCCCCTTGAATTTTGTGATGTTCTTTTGGGCCAACCTCATTTATGGAAATTTCATGTTGTATATGATTCTAGGCATCGTAGTATTATTACTACTTTGGATAGAAAATTTTATAGGATACCCAAGGTAGTCCCACCTATTTCCATTTCCTTAATCTCTTCCAAGCAATGCAGGAAGATCATATCTCAGATTGGGAAGTTTCTATTCTTCGTGATTCACTCTCAAAGTGAGTGGAATGTTGCAGCCACATCCATAGCCTCAATGGCCGATATCTCCATGCAACAGAAGCAAGTGCATAAGGTCATGAAAGAATACAAAGACATCTTCTCCTCACCCACTGGGGTACCTCTACACTGTCAGGTCAATCATTCAATCGATCTGGCCCCCAACGTACCACTACCCAATGGGCCATTCTATAACAACTCTCTATTATAAAATTATGATATCAAGTTTCATATCCAAGAACTACTCTAAAAGGGTCACATTTGAACCATCTCATCACCGTGTGGAATCCAAACCATGCTTGTGCAGAAGAAAGATGAGACTTGGTGACTCTGCATCAATTACTGGGCCCTAAATAAAATTACAGTTAGGAACCAGTACCTTATTCCACAAATTAACAATCTCCTTGACTAGCTCAAGGGGGGGAAATACATTAGTAATATTGATTTGAACTTTGTCTACCATCAGGTCCCAATAGAGCAGACGGATGTATGGAAAACTTATTTCAAGTCCAAAGGAGGTCTTTTTGAATGGTTGTTCATTTCCTTTGGTTTGAATAATTCCCCAACAACTTTCATGAGGATGATGGACAATATCTTGCAACATTTGACCAACTATTTTGTGGTGGTGTATCTTGATGAAATCTTCATCTACAACAATAATTGAGCGGAACACTTGCAACATATTTAGTAGGTTCTGCACACTCTGTGACATCAAAAACTATATGCAAATTTGGAAAAATGCTCCTTTGTCATGGACAGGGTCCAGTACCTAGGCTACATTGTTGATGAGCATGGAGAACATGTGTATCCAACCAATATCCAAGTCATTTGTGACTGGCCATCCCCAACCACACTCACTAAGCTTCATATATTTTTAGACCTTGCCAATTTCTATCGCAGTTTCATGTTGGGATTCTCCCATATTACATGGGCCCTCAACCAAGTAACCAATGGTGGTGGTAAGGAAAATTTCATGTGGGGCATGTCATAATAGAAATAATTTGATGATTTGAAGCAATGCTTGTGCTCATACCTAGTTCTCTCATTACCCGACCTCTAACATCCCTTTGAGATCGAGACAGATGCTTCAAACTATGTTGTGGGCACATTTCTCACTCAACAGGGACACCCCATGGCATATTATAGTGAGACACTATAAAATTTCATTCATAATTACCCTACTTATGAAAAATAAATGTACTCCATTGTGCAATCCTTCCACAAGTGGAGGAATTACATTCTCGGTAAGGAAACAATCATCCACAATGATCATAAGTCACTATAGTTCATGTAGACATGAGGGAAATTGCAGAATGATTTCCATCATAAGTGGTCCACATACTTGCAGTAGTTACATCTCAAAATCAAGTATAATACAAGAAGCACCAATTGTATCGTTGATTTCCTCATCCGCACACCAGTTACAACACTCACCATGGTGCTAAACTCCTGCGACCATGAGACCTCCGGATGGCCCAAACTCTATGAGAGAGATCCTGACTTCTCCTCCACCTACCGTATGTTGGGTGAAAACACAAATTTTACTGATTTCCATATTTAGGAGTGATTTTTGTGCCATATGTGCCGCCTCTTCATTCCCTTAAGAGAAAGCGAAGCTGATTTGGGAATCCCACTATAGTTGGGTGGCATGACACTTCGACGAAGAGAATATAGTGGCAATGATGCAAAAACATTTCTACTGGCCGAAACTTCAACAGAATGTCAGTAAGTATATCAAGCCATGCATTGTTTGTGTCCTTTCCAAACCATCCATTAAAAAACAAGGCATGTACACCCCTCTTCCTACTCCTGAAAGGCCCTAGGAATCCATCTCGATGGAATAGATGTCAGGCCTTTCATCAACCAAGTGGGGAAATGACTGTGTTTTTGTGGTGGTTTATCATTTTTCTAAAATGGTGATTATGGCTGCCTGCAAGAAGAGAATCATAGCAGAGGCCACTTCCAATATCTTCTTCGAATAAGTGTGGGTACATTTTGGGATACCACAAACCATCATCTGAGATTAGGACAATCGATTCCTCATCACATTTTGGTCAAGAATCTGGTCACTAGTGGAAACCAAGATCACCAAATCCACTACCTTCCACCCCTAGATGGATGTCCAAACCGAGGACGTCAACCAGATGATCATGCATATTCTACGCATGTACAATTCCAAGCATCTCCACACATGGGATGAGATTCTTCCCTATGTTCAGCACAACTACAATAGAGACATACATATCTCAATTGATCATATCCCCTTTCAGGTGGGGTTGGGATTTCAACCATTGGGTCCCATGGATGTTGCACTACCCTTTGTGGCCACCTAGTAAGACTTATCCCATGTTCAAACTAAATCTAGCAAAGCTACCTTGTTCATTGAGTGGATCTAGAACATCTGCTAATAGGTTCAGGAGATTTTACAGAAGTCTAATGTCAAGTACAATTAGCACCATGATCAACATCAGGTGCCATACAAGTTTCAGGTAGGAGATAAATTTTGGTTGCACTTGCAGAAAGAACGCCTTACAAGACCACATCGGAAGCTTCATCCACTCCTCTATGGACCTTATACCATAACCAATATTGTGGTTGAAAATTCTTTTGAGCTAAAGATTCCCCCTTTCCTTGTCTTTCACCCACTGTTTAATGTGGATATCCTTCAGCCATACTTTCCACCATTATTGGACACCTCAGAGGTAGCAGAATAGTTGACACCAACATAGCTCAACCCTGACTGCATGGAATAGGAATACACTAATCATATCATGGACACACAGGTCAAGAGAACTCACCAACAGAACATTCAACTTTATCATGTTGTTAAAGAAGGGCAACTCCTGCACCAAGGCAAGTGGCTCACTCTGGGCCAAATTTAGCAAAAATGTCCTCATCTGATGGGGGAAGTCACCGCAATGGATACCATTGCTTCCTAATTTGGGAGGATTGATCCACGTGTATATCAATGACCACCCACCTATTCCAATTGGCTCACATATATATGTCATCTTGGCAGTTTCAGTTTTCATCTTAGCAGTTTTTTTCTAGCTTTTCAGGTCCTAAACTTTCGGGGTCATTTTGAGGCCCTAAACAACATTTTTTGGGCCCGCTACAATCACATTGTGGATGTAGTCGAAGTGTGACAACATAATGTGTATTCCTCAAATAGACCTTTCCAACGGGCTATCGTGTGCCTAAAATGGAGATCGCATGCAAAAGTTATGACCTCGGGAAGTTGATCTACCAACTTACCCCAACAGGGCCCACATGACTTTTGGTGCTTCATCTCCTAGGTTTAGGTTTTTTTATGTCTAGGGTTTTGGAATTCATGTTCGATGTAAAAAATACCTTTGGAGCCTCATTGTACTCATCTTCTTGTGAAAGAGCGAAGCTAGCACATCTCTTCTCAAAGATAAGTCGCCACCATTCTAGAAAGCTTGTTTCAGTCTGCATTTTACAGTTTCAACATATTTCTTTCTTGAATAGAAGCCAAGTTTTACTGTATCTCTGTTATTTTTCATTGTATCTATGTTTTCATAATATAGATCTGTATTCATTTTTTTATGCTCATAAAATCTAGATCAAATCAAAAGGTACTTTATACAATTATTGAATGAATAAAAATTGATTTAGGTTGGATGTGCATATACAAAAACGGATGCCCTAGTGGAAAGATGGCTTAGCCTTCTTGGGGCACAAGTATTTGAGAATAGTTGATGAAGGGTGAGGGTCCCATGGGTGGTTTATTTTATTAGGTGAATACATGAAGGATTGATGTGCAGATGGACAAATAATCTTGGATGAGGTGAGGGGGCAATGGAAATGCATGAGTGCATTCAACAAAACCAATTGAAGCATGACATAAGTTGGGAGTCCATAACAGTGAAAGATAAAAGTATGATGAGAAGAAGTATGAGGTTTTTTATTGTACAGTTTTTAGTTTGGATAAATCCCAACCCAACCAAAAATGTGTGACACAACTGGGAACAACTATCATTGTCACCTCAATAAATCCCCCCCTCGTTTTAGTGAAGGACAAGTCCAGCGCAAGGGAGTCTTCCCGGTGACCCTAGGGAGATTGTGATAAAATATGGAAAGTGATCAAAGAGTGTCGCTATAGGTCAAGGTCAAATATGGGAAATAGGATTGAGAATGAGTCTCGTTGGATGGTAAATGGTTTCCAAGGTAGTGCACCTACAAAACAATGTTAGACCTGCCCGGAACAAGACAATTTATGAATACTAAATCCTCAAGACCAATGGGGAATCAAAAAGAAACCTTTTTTTCCCAAAAATGAAACAGTATATATATATATATATATATATATATATATATATATATATATATATATATA
>ML791672.1:251036-269630 GCA_009831015.1 Picea engelmannii
ATGAATACTAAATCCTCAAGACCAATTGGGAATCAGAAAGAAACCTTGTTTTCCCGATAATTAAACCAAGACTTTGATAGCAACAAGTAGATAATTTCCCGATAATTAAACCAAGACTTTGATAGCAAAATAGGCTTGTTATTAAGTGTTATCGGCAAGATTTTGTAATAGAAATATGGATGTAGAAATTTTTTTCTTCAACAGCAAGTTCTAGCCACTAAAATCAAGAAGTAAACCACCCAAAAAATAGCTTATGATCATTAGAAAAATTATCAAGGCTTACAAGTGAATTTTAGCGATAGAATATTGAGCAAGAAAGTGAAAGAGAGTAATTGTTTTGTAGCACTATTGGTTGTAGCTAAAATTTTATTACAAAAGCTATATTACTTGTCTAATAAAGACACCCTTATGGAACAATATAGCTTAAATCATGTAGAAATAAATTCAAATCTTGAACAATTCAATCTCCTTGATATCATGTTTACCAATGCACAACATTCAATCTCCAATGTAAAAAATATTAGTGCCTTATCTATTGGGTTATGGGGTATCTTTTTTATGAGCTAGGTTTATTAATCCTCTAGGGATGTAAGCCCTTTTAATCTCTATAGTAAACCAACCTTAGCAAGGTAAAATCTAAAAGGGTGTAATCCATTTTACTCTTTATAACAGCCTTTGTAAATAGCCTTTAAATGACAACAAGATAAATCATGATGGAGAGTGTATTCCCTTATACTCATCCAAGGGTTTCACAAAATAACCTTAAGATCAAGAATAAAAACATACAATTGCATAAATTTCTTACCTAATCCAAGAGATAGCATGAAAAACCCTTACTTATCAGGAACATTTCACCATAATTTCCAAAAAATGAGCATCAAGAGAAATCGCTAGCTTTCTTCAACCAATAGATAAGTGAAACATCCCAAAAGGACAAGAGACAAGATGGAGTGAATTTCCCAAGTAGGGTAATAAATTAAGCCAAGAATGTATGTAATTCTCAAGTGAGTTGTATGTAAAATGAAAGTGAGATGACCTATATTTATATGAGGTCATATAAAACCATTTATTCCACGTAAGTTTGCAAAAAAATGTTAAAAGGAGGCGCACCCCATTTATTTTCCTTTACAACTTAAAAATATAAAAATACATAAAGTAAATCCCTTAGAAGGGTGATTTCATTCCCTAAAGGGTGACTCTGGGCGTCAAAAGTAGGATGTTGAGCCTCTAGATGCAGGTTGTTGGGCCTCCAAAGACCATGTGTCCATATCTCATGCTTTGGAGTGTCATGTCATTCATATAACATATTCAAACCAAATCATCTCTCCTATAGAACCATGAATCCCATCAATACCCTATCCTCCACATGACCTCAAGGCTTGGAAGGTGACATCTTGGGCCTCCAAAGGCCAACGTCCAAGTGCAAGGGGCTATGATGTCACCACCTAGTGTTGCCCAAGTTCCTCAAAAGGTAATGTCTGTCATCTCAAGTGTGAAATGGCTCCAGGGTACTCTACCCACATTTTTGGGTATGTCGTCCATCCTTGGGGTTTTCAACCCCCCATGAAGGTCAAAATGACACAATCCTCCATGGAATAACTTACACCTAGAAATCCCTTGCAAATACAAAAAAGTACACCCTTCAAGGGTCGACATGTCACATGTATCATTCCAAGTAATCCACATTTAATAAAAGAACCACCTAAGAATGTGCATTAAATCCCCCCTTTTCAAAGTAAATAAATGCTCAAAGACCTTATATAGCTTTCCAAATTTAGGTATAGGAGGGTTTTTATGGTGCCCTATTGGGTAGATTAATCCCCAATTCAAGGAGTGTTTCACAAGAATGCCCTCTCTACGTCATGTAATGAGCATGAGGTGGATGTGGGTATGATTTTTGGGTCTGGGGTTCTTGACATATCAAGGGCTCATATTGTCTCACTTATGGGTGCCTTTGTAGAGAGTGTGTTGCATCCTTGTTTGCAATGCAACTTTTTTCAAGCCCTTTTATTTTCTATTAATTGATTATGGTCCAAAATATTGAGAGTTATGTGCAATGGAAAGTAAGGAGCAATGTAATGCCACTTGGATCTAAGAACACATTGAGTTCCATGTGCAAGGAAAGTATAAGACATCGCTAATGCATTCCCTCAACAAGGGAGACATTTATTAATTATCTGTTTTCTTTTTCAAATGTCCTTGACATTTCTAGAGAAGTGTTTCATTGTTTCATTGTTCTAGAGGATAATTTATGGATTTATGTTTTTCCAACTGCAAAACCTCCAAGCCTTTAGCCCCTTCTTCCCATGAAATGAGGTACAAGCCCTTCTTGGGGTAAACAATACCAAAAACCAAAAAGATGAGGAAATGAAAGGGAAGAAGTGTGGAAAATGATAAGTATGTGTGGGAATGGTATGATGACACTTCAAGGATCCCCCCTAGTATCAACCCTTCTCCCGCATGTGACCCACTTACTAGGAAAACATGTCAACCACCAAGGTGAAATGAGGCAAAAGGCATAATTTCCATGCAAATGTCTTCATATACAATAAATGCCTCTTTGCAACATGTTCAAATGATCCAATTATTAAAATGACACTTACCATAAGATCAGACTTGTTACCTCATGAAGCAAGACATGTTGTCCTCTGTGGGCCAAGCTAGTGTGGTGGGCGTTGCTAGTATTGATGTGTGGTCACATGAGTGTCTCTTCATGCTCATCTAGATCTCTATATTCCATTTCTTCAACCTGTGGGCCTCGAGACATCATATCCTTAGTTACACTTAGCTTGGGGAGGTAGCATCTGACTCCTACATGGGTACATGTGCTTGTTGTAGATTACATGAGAACCTAAACATCTCCTGGTAAGACCTATTCCTACACACACTCAAACAAGACACGTTGGGATATTGAAGGGTGGCACACTCAACCCTTTATTCATATAACCAAAACTTCAAAATTTCAAAACTGACAACAATATCTGAAAATAATTTTTTTCTTTTTTTAAAAAAATTCTAATTATCATGTATATGATTCAAGAAAATGTTGTAAAACAACCATGCATAAATGAAAATAAAGCAACATGTAAAGAAAAATATGAAAGAAAATGAAACTATACTAGGATGAAAACACAAAATGTAAATGCAATAAATCAAGATGATCTGCCTACTTACCTGGGGCCCGAGGCCCATGGAGATCAAGTCCCATCAACATAGGGTTGAAGGATAGATCCATCAACTGGTAATGACATCTTCCTCCCATCCATGGAAGATAATGTGATATCCTCGCTAAAAACGGTTTTGGGTTTTTGCTTAGTTTAACATCATAAACATTTGGTCAAACAATTTGCATATAAACATCTAATCAACAACTCATTTGTGATTCTAAACTCTGCTATAATTTACAAAGAAATACCAATATAGAGGCTTAAAGACATTTATTTCATTCAACATTCAAATAGTTGGAGTACATTGGAAAACCCAACAAATAATGGAGCAACATAAATAAAGAACTTGATCTAAATGTTTCTATTGAATATTACATACATGTAGGTGAAGAAATCAGCCTAACATAGTACATATAACATCTCAGAATTTACAAAAATTCCTATAGGTGACAACAACCTTGGAATATGCAATTTAAAAATCCCGAAATCGGCTCTCCTCCACAGAAATATATCCTAGTATAATGTACTCATCCCAAAGTGAATAAATCGACCCCTACAGCCAAGGAACTCGGCCCCTAGCGAGGGAAATAGGCCCCAACAACTTTAAACCTAGTCCAACAAGTGAGCTCGGCCCTCTTTCATCCAAAAAACTTGTCCCATAGAGAAATGAAATTGCCTCATTAAATATACTTGCCCAACTACAAGTAAATACACCCACGGTGAAGAAAGACTCATCCCAACAAGGATTAAATCGACCCCACACTAAGAAACTCGACCACAAACTAGTATAACACAACACACAAGAAATGTGACTGCAAACTCAACTCGTCCTCTTCAAGAAAAACGGCTTCTACAAAAGAAAACCAAACTACTAAATGGTGAATATCTCGACCACAATGAAGAACTGTGAAAATATTTGAGTGATATTCTCTCTATGACCAACTAGGGTGGATGGTCTCACCACCGAAACCAATCTCTCTCTCTTTGTAGATTTTTTTGTCCCAAGATCCAAATCCACAAGAGCTCTCTCAATTTTGTTCTTAGGAAATAATAGATGCATGATGAGAGAGGGCGCCCTCATTCCTCTTTTTATTTCCTCATTGACCATTTTCTGACCCTCTTACCCTTTTAATAAAGTAAAGTGACTTTATAAGTTGAAAGTCACTTAAAACACCCTTTTACTTAATTACTCAATGTCCCTTTTTAAAAAAGTTTTTTTTTCACTGCTAACATTAATTAATTAATTAATTTCCTTTTTCTTTCAATGACTATAGTAACACCCTATTTTCCCCAACATAAAAATATATGTCTAAATGTCACCATGAATCATGGTTGGTATGTTTAATGTTTGGACCATGATGAACAATCAAAGTAAGAAAATGCATTTTGATGATAATGAAAAGAAATTGTTGATGGGTAGAACACTTACACATAAATGATGCCATGCGAGGGAAATGATGAGGAAATTCCCTTGCCAATTTAATATTCAAGAAAACCGAGATTACCCATTTTTATAGAATTTCAGTGAATGAAGGAAGTTGGTATTTGAACTACCAATGTCCCACAATTATGGGAAAGAATGGGGAGTTGTACCAGAACAACCTTGCTTCAGAAGTATGGGTAGAAAAGTACCCATCTGGGAGTTTCTTATCTGACCCACGAATTTGGAGGATTTGACCCACGAAATATGGTTGTAGAAGAAAATAAAATGAGGAAAATCATGGACAGAGGAAGGAAGACAGACGTGGCTGGGTCTGGGGACCAAATATGAGTGGAGAGGGGTGTCGGAAACTCGTTTGGTTCTTAGAAAAACAAAGAGAAAATATTTTTCATGGTTTTCTGAGTACGAAATAGTGAGGAAGAATTTCTAAATCAAGCTAATAAATGGGGCTATGAATTTTTGAATGTTAGTTGTGCAAGCTTACTATTCTGACTCTCTGAGTCAAGACAAAGCTCTCTTTCTTGGTAAATTTAGAAATTTATCTTACTAATTTTTGTTGATGAAGGAGAGTAGCCTTCATATGTTTATCTTTGTAATGGAGTGAGAGTTTTCCTGCATGACATCATCTATAGATTGGGGGTGGCTATATGCAAGGATAGACAAGACACATATGCCTATGGTTGGGTGGAAAGAGGCTCACCCATCAACAATTTTCAAATTATCTTAAACCCTCAGATAAGCATTTCAATGATTTGTATTTTCCATGACAAGTTCCTTTATGTTATGGACTTCAAGTTTTGGTCATATGAGGAATTTGATATTTTGTTTAAGTAGTGAAATTGTTGTTTCATATGCTTGGTTGAGTGTAAAATCTAAAGAGAGTTTTTAGAAATACATTCTATTGTTTTCCCTCTTACTATATCTATTTTTAAAGGCTATTGTAAATGATTATTTGTAAATATGAGTGAGAACAAAGTGATGGTTGGGAATTCACAATCATTTGTATGAATGAATTTCATATGTGTTAGTAGTGAATACTAATTTGTAAAAGTCTTCACAAAAATTTTGAAGATAGGGATATATATATATTGTTGAATGAATGTTTCTCTACATATTACTGAAGTTTTAGATCAATTTTGGGAAGTGACTTGTCCTTGGGTAAATTTCAAGCCTTAGGACCTTCTTAGAAGGCTTATATGAATGCTAAATAATTTGTGGAGACATGGGTAAAGGCCCTTAACTTCCATCCAACATGATCATCTTGATAAGGGGGAGTCCTGGAAAGAAATTGATAGAATACTAAGATGGAGAGGGTGAATCAGTATGAGCACTTTTATCACTTTTAACAACAATATATAAACTTCAAATTTATCAGCAATATATCATCTATGATTGAATTTAATATATCATGAGCATATAATCATAAACAACATCACATAAAATACACAGTACACTAGAATTTACGTGGAAACCCAAATGGGAGAAAACCATGGAATGTTTTCTTATATATTGTCAAGAATGCATTCATTGGAAGCACCAATTTCTCAATTCTCTAGCTACAACTGGAAGGAGGCTCCTACCTGAAGGAAGCTACAACTCCCTAATTTACCAGCTACAACTGGAAGGAGGCTCCAACCCCCCAATTTACAGGCTCCAATCTGAAGGAAGCTCCAACTCCCTGAATTCTCTAGCTACAACTGGAAGGAGGCTACAACCCCCTTTCTTTTCTCCATCCTACCTCCCTAAAATATAAATGTAGACCAAATTTTCACTACCAAAATCATTTCCACTATCACTTCCACTGTCACTGTCACTGTCACTACCACTATCACTGTAACTACCATTGTCACGTCAACATGTCACTTCCAACTTGACACTACAAACCTGTCACCATTGTTGATACTCCACATCAACAAAACTAGATCCAATATTAGTAAGAACACCTCTCAACCAGATGCTCAACATCACCAACACATGCCTCTACTAATAATGTACTAATATCACCAACATACCATCACAAGATATGTGTTTGTACCATACCATGTACCAAACCTGTACCATGCATCAACCATGTACCATACCATGCATCAACTTGTATCGTGCCAAGAATCAACTATGCACCACAACATGTACCATAACAAGTACACCAACCTATACCAACACGTGTGCCATACCAATTTCATCAACCATGCACTAAAACCTATACCATACCATCAATTACGTACCTCAACCAAATACCAAAAGATGTGTCTCACATACCATAACATCCAAGATGTACCAACATCAATGATATACCTATATACACCATGTGCCAAGAATATGTTCCAAATGTGTACCAAACAAGTATTAACATCACCAAGCATGTACCATAACCTCATGAAGATATGCATCCAAACCATGTACCAAACATGTGCCAACATCCATAAGCTATGTACCTGAAACATGTCCATATCACTCATTATATGCCTCAACCATATACCAAAATATATCCCATAAACCATGCACCATAACATCACCAAGATATACCTCAGCATGTACCATACGATCACCAAGATATAACCTTCAAAACATGCATATAGACATACCTTTAATCCTACAGCAACCTTGTTGCATCATAATACCTTGTTGCAACCTAGAACAAGCATCCCCTTTACTTTACCTCATCCTCACTATCTCATATTTTCCAATAGATCAAGTGTTCACTAGATAGATATTCAATGAACTTGTGTGTAAGAATGAGAGACTCTTAATGCCTATTTATACTCTTCCATGTAACTGTTTTTCGACCACTTTACCCTTAATTAGTTTCCTGTTACAATTGTTTTACCCTTTTTGCTAATTTTATTGTAATAATTGTTTTACCCTTTTTCATAATTTTAGGGTCATAATTCTTTTACCTTTATTCCTAATTTTAGGGTCATAATTGTTTTACCATTTTTCCTAACTTTAGGGTCATAATTGTTTTACTCTTTTTCCTCATTTTAGGGTCATAATTGTTTTACCCTTTTTCTTGATTTTAGGGTCAACCTATACTTTCTTGTTACAACCATTTTTCCCTTAATTAATGAATTTGGAACTATTTGGAGCTTCTTAACAATTCTTCGGGGCTTCCAACTTCATGAGTCCATAACTCCTCAATTGTGAGGAACCACGTGGAGTATCACCTACCATTTGAAATAGCATCATGAGAACTATCCATCCATGAGTATGTTACATGCATTTACGTTGTCCTTCATGTTTGAATTCTTCAAACAACTTTGAGTTCCACAACCACACCTTCGGGGCTTCTTGTATACTTCGTCGATTACACCCATATCTCAGAATTATTCTAGGGATGACATCAATAAAATTAAAAACAATATCAACCATACAAATGACAACCAATTTTCCAACAATCAACCAAATGTCCAACGATCTTGCCACATATTTGGGGCTTCTAGACTTCTCCAAGGGTTGACTCGATCACATCTCTAGGTCTTCCAGACTTCTCCAAGGGTTGAAATAAATCTCCAAGGGTTGACATCAATTAAAAAAAATTATCCAAACCAGTTGTCCAACATAAATATTAACCACAACTTTGGTCTCACAAACCTAGACTATCTAGTTGAGAGGATAAGGTATTTAATATGAGAAATGTGTGGAATAAAATGAAATCAAGAATTATGTGTTTCATATTTAATTTATGTATTATTAAGACATAGTAAGAATATAATTCTTACTTGGATTTACTCAATAAAATCATGTCCAAAGGTAAAGATCTAAAATGGTGGTTTTTTCCTAAAAAGTAGTAAAACATTGCATGATTTTAGGTGGGCAGTAAGTCCTCGTAAAACAAAAATTTTGTTGTGGGAAATTTTAATTTCAAAAGATATAATTTTTCAGAAAAAAATATCAAATAAATAAATATATATGTGTTTATATATTTTATTAAGATTTCCTTAGCAAAATTTGTATGGTGAAAGGAGGTTGTTAACTCCTAGTAATTATTAAAAATTACCAATTATTTTCTTATTAAGTCTGAATGTTAAGAGGAGCAAGCCTTATATTATAAACCATGAATTTTACCATGTGCATGAGAAGTGGATAAGTTCAAAATTTCCTCCTCTCGGAAAAGTATTAGTTTGCTAAGTCACCCATCATATGAATTTATTCTATATAGAGGTTGACTTTGTATCTTTGGAGAGATCTCTCATAATGTATTTTTTTTTTTATTTATGCCTAGGCATGTTCTTCCCTTATTTTCAACATTTTTGTAATATTAAAACCCCATTGGGATATCTAAATCTAGATATGGAAAGAGTAAGGCATATGACTTATGTGTTTGCCCAAGGGCGATATTATAAAGTACAACTATTATATGAAATAATAATACTAAACCCTTACCAGATTATCACATACCATATGTTTGGGAAGTGAATGAACATGGGTTAGGTGGTACACCGAGGGACGATATATACATATTTCATATAATGGCATTATTTAAGACCTCATCAGGCCATCAGGCACCGAAAGAACAAGGCTTGAAGGTGCGCGTGAAGAAGGTATACCTGGGGGCTGATATGAGATATAAATGTTAAATGTCGGCTCATGTGATAAGATATATACCTAGGGGTAGGTGCCTATACATAATACAATATTATTATAATAGTTTTAAACCCCCATAAGAGTATCAGTACTGGGAGATGGAGATTAGAAGGTGTATGTGACAGTGTTGTACCAGGAGACGATATGGCGATACAATACAATATTAATAAATCCCCACTGGGATATCTGGCACTGGGAGTTTGAGAACGTAAAGTGCATATGGTGAGTGATAGACTTGGGGGTCGATATGGTTGATATAATATTATATTATATTATACTCATGGGGGTGTCTGGCACCGGGAAATAGAAAAGGGGTGGTGCACATGGAAACTTTTATGCCCAGGGTAATGGTTTTGATTTGATTGAGTGTTGGAAATTAATTTTGTCATCATTTTTACAAGTTGTTGTTGTCCCTTCGCTAAATCATTTATAATATGCATGGCATTGTCCACATATGTCTCATTTTTTTTCCCCTGTGTCTCCCTCTTTCTCTTCTTTATGTTGGTCCTCTTCTTCCGAATCTGATTGAAAGATGATTTTTCCCCTTGTTTCCTTCTACTTCTTTAAGTGATATATTCCCTATATCCACGCATCATGAAATAACAAACCCCCTCAGGCTAGCAGGATTGAGGCTCTGATACCACTATAATGTCCTTGCTAAATTTTTTCTTGGGATTTTTCTTAGTTTAAAAACATAAGCATTTGGTCAAACAGTTTTCATACAAACGTCTAATCAACAGTTCATTTTTTATTCCAAACTTTGTTGTAATTTACAAGGAAATACCAATATAGAGGCTTAAAGATATTTATTGCATTCAACATTCAAACAATTGAAGTACATTGGAAAACCCATCAAATAATGTAGTGGCATAAATAAGGAACATGATATAAACTTTTTTGTTGAAGATTACATGCATGTAGGTGAAGAAATTGGTCCATCATAATACATGTAACAACTCATAATTTGTGAGCAGTCCTGTAGGTGAGAAAAACCTTGGAATATGCAATTTAAAAAAAAAACCAAAATTGTCTCTCCTCCACAAAAATAGATCCCAATGCAATGTAATTAGCCCAAAGTGAATAAATCATCCCCTACAACCAAGGAACTCGACTACTAGTGAGGAAACTCGACCCCGATAACTTCAAACACAACCCAACAAGTGAACTCATCCCTCTTTCAGCCATAAAACTTGGCTCGCAAAGAAATAGCATTGTCTCAACAAAGATATTCACCCAGTTGCAAGTAAATATGCTCAAGGTGAGGGAAGACTCATCCCAACAAAGAGTAAATCGGCCCCACACTAAGAAAATCATCCACAAACCAGTAGAACACAACCTCAACACACAAGAAATGCAATTGTAAACTCAACTCGTCCTCTTCAAGAAAAAATGACCTTTACAAAAGAAAACCCAACTACCAAATGGTGAATATCTCGATTGTAATGAAGCACCGTGAAAAGATATGAGTGATATTCTCTATATGACTAGCTAGAGTGGATGGTGTCACCACCAAAACCAATCTCTCTCTCTAGGGTTTTTCGTCCCAAGAGCCAGAGTTAGAAGAGCTCTCTCAATTTCCTTTTTAGGAAATACCAAATGCATAATGAGAGAGGGTGACCTCGCTCCTCTTTTAATTTCCTCATTAACCATTTTCTGACCCTCTTACCATTTTAATAAATTAAAATGACATTATAAGTTCAAATTCACTTAAAACACCCTTTTACTTAATTACTCAATGTCCCGTTTTTAAAAAGATTGTTTTTTCTCCCCACTAACATTTATTAATTAATTAATTCCCTTTTTCTTTCACTAACTATATCCTATAGGAATTACTTAGGATATTATTTCAATCTCTTGGAATGATCATTTGGAAGGGGACATTACAGATAAATAATAAGTGCCCTTCTTTGAATTCTTGTTAATGATGTAAGGGCCAAGCCATAAAACTTCACTCATATTATCATACCTAGGTTTTCCCTTTCTCTTATCCCACATGAGTGCAAGGTTTCCTTCATCAAATTCAACACAAGGTATGTCTTTGATGTAGATTGAGTAGGTGGACCTTCCTTGACCATGTCCTTGATATCCTACTCTCGCTCTTCATCCTTCTTATCTTCATTATTTTTTAGTATTTTGATGGACCTTGGATCCTTTCCCTGGTATTCTGCAATCTTCTCTTTGTACTTGTCTGTCTTCAGGAATAATGTATCAATAAAATCTTCTTGTGAAAAATGAAATTCATGAGGGTCATACTCAATGATCTGAGTTTCCACATCATATTCACAATCACTACAATGATCTGGTCCATTCCAGTCAAATGCATGATTATTCAAAACATGTTGACTATATAATATCTCAAATGTCTCATATCCCATAGGGATATGTGCATGAGTAAGGTCCATACTAAGAAAAACCCCAAGGGTATCTAACTAACTTCATGATAAGAGCATGCCCCAAGCATCCGGTACATCAATCACAATTATGTTCATGGTGAGGACGATGTGGGGGGAAGGTTGAATATACACCTCCACATCATCTATGAGGTTGTACACCTTCACCTTTCTTGAATCAATACCACAAGCATTCCCATAAGGCCGAGTTGTTTCTAAACCAATTTGTTTCATGACTTTTAGAGACATCACATTTGTCGAGGCTCCAAAATCTAACATAAAATTATTCAAACGAAAACCATTTATTCCCAAAGAAATATAAAAAGGGGGAGACTCTTCTCCCTGACTTCCATGATACATAGTATTTAGGATGACCAGAGGATCTCTTGCTTCATATTGTACCTTTAATTCCTTTGAAACTTCTCTTCTTACAGAAGGAATCTTGCACATTTCTACCATAGGTACCGACATATTCATCTTTCACATAATGTCAGGTGCATCTATATTTAGTCGAAGCTCTGCATCAATTGGTACATGCTATGAGAGCAGGTCAGGAATCAGAGGTGGAGGAGGTGGAGGTACCTCCTTTGTTGATAGAGCTGGTGGGACCTGCACTTTGTTTCTTTTTGAATATGTCAGGATTTCCTTTTTCTTCAACTTATCCTTTAGGTATTCATCAATTTGGTTCAAAAATTCCAACCGAGCTCGACTAGCTGCCCTCTTCTCGATCTCTTCAGGTTGTTCCTTAGTGATTTCAATGAGCTCTTCATCCTAAAGAGTAAAAATCATGTTAATGAATTTCAACATATCCACAATTCTTGGATTTTATTCTTCTTCTTTCATTTGTCTTGAACTCTCATGTTATGAATGAGGTTCATGGCAAAGGAAACCACCATGGTGATCCCTCCAAGTTGACCATCCCAACAGGATCCAAGGTATCATGCACTTTTTCTTCCTTTAGTGGCCTTGGTCTCGAACCTATGTTTTCCTTATTTTGTCTAACAAAATAAGGTCTTGGAGCATGATGATACCTCTCCAAGGTTGTTAGCCTATTCATGATATGCTTATTATTCTGAACGAACTCAATATTCATTTGATCCAACTTATGATTCAATATTGTGATTGGATCCTAAACAGTGTTGGTTGAATTCTCTGTATTCATTTCTACCTTTACACGAGGGAACTCAAAAGGCTCAATCTTTGAGATGATAAGATGTTCCTCAATATGAGAACTATATTATTTATCCTTTTCCAAGTTCTTGGTTATCTTTTCTTTCAAAATAAAACAAAACTTCCCTTTGAAATAATTTAAGTAAAGGGAAAGGTTGCTTCTAGTGGGCATAAGTCCTTCGATATTTGACTGTGCAAGTTGTAAAATCTATTAGAAAATTCCTTCATTATTTCATGTTCTTTCCTTTTGATTTGATTGAATTGCATCAGTAGAATTTTGTTGTCCTTTTTTGTTTTCCATCTTCCCTTGAACAACTTAGAGAAATCTCCATAAGATGCCAAGTGATTTTTGGGAAATATTTTATACCACCTTTTAGAATCTTCATCAAGAGACATAGTTAATAGCTTCATCACAACATATTCATATTCTATACCATTTTCCATAGCCACACCAATAGATTCAAGGTTCTCTTCAGGTTGTGATAACATTGTTCCCACTGAACTTTGGCAACCATATGTGAGATTCGTTGGGCATCGTACTGGGATGACCAGGGGTAGTAGCTAGGTTCAAATATTATTAGGTTGTGGAGTCGTCATATGACTTTAGAAAGTTCATTAAAGGGGAGAAGGGAACTTACCTCGGGTGGAGTTGCTAGGCAAGATAATAAAAAGACTTCTGTTTAAATTGTCAAGTGTCATTATGGGTTGGAGAGGATTCAAAATCGTCCCCAGAAGTGGTGCCAAAAATATTGTCGCACAATTTGTAGTTTGGAAAAATCCCAACCCAAGCCACAAATATGTGACACAATTGGGAAAAATTATCACTGTCACCTCAATATATGTCCCCCTCATTTTAGTAAAGGGAAATTCCAACATAAGGGAGGATTCCCAATGAATATAGGGGCACTCTCCGATCACTTTCCATTTTCCATCACAATCCGCCTAGGGTCACCGAGAATCCTCCCTTGTGTTGGAATTTTCCTTCACTAAAACAAGGGGGAAATATATTGAGGTGATAGTTATAGTTGTTCCCATTTTTGTCACACGTTCGTGGCTTGGGTTAGGATTTTCCCAAACTACAAACTATGTGATAACAAGGTTCATTCTCTAAAGTGAAAACTACCTGGACTCTCATTCCTATAGGGTGAAGACATCATGAGTGCCATTTTTCCAAAGGGTAAAATATATGTGATGCAACTCATGAAGGTGGGAAGACTACCAACCAATAGTGCATGGATGAAAATGAGGTGAAGGTGTTTTATTTATGAGCGTTGGGACCTTAAAGGTAGATCTCAGAGGTTGATATTGGTAAATGCAATTATTCATAGAAGAATTAACTACATGTCAGTTTTGAACATATATCTAAAGGAGTTATGGGATGAATGGAATGATAATTGTTGTAAGCTTGTTGATGAGTATCTATACACAAAAACCAAATACCCAAAGTAAAAAATACTTGATAGTAAAAAACATGTTATGAAAATTTGATGAAATCATAGTCAGAAAGGATACCTATTATTTTAACATTGGTGGGAAAAATGGTCCCTTGATGAAAATTTTGGGTGCCCCCTAAATGAGGCTAGGGAACAATGAGTTCTTGAACAAGGTACACCCTAAGAGAAGCTATGGAAATATGAGTTCTCTGAAAAGGCACTCCTTGACAAAGGCCGAGGAATCATAGGTTCCCAAAAAAAGGCAATCTTTGAAGGAGGTTGGAGCACCTTGGGTTCTTAGAAAAGACACTCCCTGAAAGAGTTTGAGGAATCACGGGTTCCCAAAAAAAGGAACTCTCTGAAGGAGGATGGGGAACCTTGGGTTCCTAGAAAAGGCACTCTCTAAAGGAGGTCTAGGAACCATGGGTTCCAAAAAAAAGGCGCTCCCCGAAGGGGGCTAGAGAACCATGGGTTCTAGGAACAAGAACTCCCTGAAGGAGGTCAGGGAACCATGGGTTCCTGGAACAGACACTCCCTAAAGGAGGTTGAGGAGCCATGGGTTCCTATAATAGGCACTCCTTGAAGGAGGTTAGGGAGCCATGGTTTCCAAGAAAAGGAACTCCCTGAAGGAATATGGGGAACCAAGGGTTCCTAGAAAAGGCACTCCCTCAAGAAGGCCAGTGAACCATGGATTCCCAAACAAAGAACTCCATGAAGGAGGCCAATGAACAATGAGTTCCTAGAAAAGGAACTCACTGAAGGAGGTTGGGGAACCATCAATTCCCAGAAAAGGGACTCCCTGAAGGAGGTCATGGAACCATGGGTTCCTAGAAAACGCACTCTCTTAAGGAGGATAGGAAACCATGGGTTCCTAAACAAGGAACTCCCTAAAGGAGGCCAAGGAACCATGCATTCCAGGGAAAGGAACTCTCTAAAGGAGGTCAAGGAATCATGGGTTCTGGGGAAAGACACTCTCTGAAGGAGGCCAGGGAACCATGGATTTATGGAAAAAATAAAAAATAAATAACTCCATGAAGGAGGCCAGGGAATTATGGGTTCCTGAAAAAGGCACTCCCCAAAGGATTTCAGGGAACCATGGGTTCCTGGAAAAAGCACTTCCTGAAGGAAGCCAAAGAACCATGGGTTTCCAAGCAAGCTACTCTCTAAGGGAGGCCAGGGAACAAGGAGTTCCTAGAAAAGGAACTCTCTGAAGGAGGCTAGGGAACCATGGGTTCCTAAACAAGGAACTACCTAAAGGAGGCCAAGAAACCATGGGCTCCAGGGAAAGGCACTCCCTGAAGGAGGCCAGGGAACCATGGATTCCCAAAAAAAATGAGCTCCATGAAGGAGGCTAAGGAACCATGGGTTCCAGGGAAAGGCACTCCCTGAATTATGCTAGGGAACCATGGGTTCCCTGAAAAAAGGGCACTCCATGAAGGAGTTTAGAGAACCATGAGTTCCTGGAAAAGGCACTCCTTGAAGGAGGCCAGGGAACCACGTGTTCCTAGAAAAGTTACTCCCTGAAGGAGGCCACAAAACCATGGTTTCCAAAACAAGATACTCCCTAAGGAAGGTCAAGAAATGATCTAGGTGGATATCAGTGGCCACCCACCTTTTCCAACTGGCTCAAAACAACTTTTTGGCAACTTTGGCAATTTACTATTCTTAGCAGTTTTAACTTCCGAGGCCATTTTGAGGGCCCAAATGAAGGTTTTTCAGGATCGAGCTTCTCAATGATAGGTTAAGGAATGATTTATCCCCCAAAATGAATCTCCTTGAGGATACCTTTCCAATGGGATATCATATGCCTAAAACAGAGATCGTATGCAAAAGTTACGACCCCGGGAAGTTGATGTACTAACTTACCCAAACGACGCCCACATGACTTTTGGTGCTTCATCTCCTAGGGTTAGGTTTTTGGATGTCTAGGGATTTGGGCATTCCTGTTTATTGTAAAAATGCCTTAAGAGCCTCATTGTAATCATCTTCTTGCGAATGCGAGTAGCCGTCACATCTATTCTCAAAGATAAGTTGCCACCATTCTAGTGAGTCTTTCACTCTGTATTTTTACAGTCTCTGTACATTTATTTCATTAATAGAAATCATGTATTACTTTATATTTTTGTTTATGGTTTCATATCTGATATATTTATGTTATATTATTGGATATCTACGATATATTTGTCCATTTCCTTATTATATCTCCCCTCTCATTTCGTGCCGAAAATAATCTGGATCAATGGTATCAGAGCAAGTTGCTCTTGATCGTTTTTTCAGTGCATGTCCCTGACGAGGTCCGAGTGTATCAAGTTGGGTCTCGATGTTGTCTCTCTTGAAGACAATCTCTCTCACACACCCAAGAAACCCTCAATGGAGGAAGAAAAGAAAAACCATGGAGCAGACGATCCTATCAATTTGTTACTTGAGCAAGCTCTCACACGACAGAGGGATGAAATGATGGAGAATTTTGCCCACGTCCTTCAATGCCTGCCAATAGCAGTAGGTGCATATTCATCAAGCGGCCACTTTGGAGGCACCTCTCCTTTCAAGGTACAAGTTAATTTTTATATTCCTGTATTTGAAGGATAGATAGATGCAAAGGCCCTAGACAAATGGTTAAATCTGCTAGAAGGTTATTTCTCTGTTCACAAGTTTTTCAACAGAGAAAAGATCACCTTCACACTCCTTAAATATATCCCCCGTGTCAAACATTGGTAGGAAACTTACTGGGAGCAAAGTTCCATAGATGAGTCTAGAATATATGGGGTCGAGCCCACTTGGGATTTTTTTGTGGATGCAGTAAAGGAATAGTATTACCTTGTTGGAAACTATGAGGACCAGTACATGAGATGGACCACACTGCGACAAGAGAGGGGCCAAGCAGTTTCGGAGTTCACCAATACCTTCCATACCTTGCGCACCAATATTGTTATCAAAGACTCTGAACGAAATTTGGTTCTGAAATACCGTGGGGCTCTACAAAAATATATCCAAACAAAAATGGATTTTCTAGACATCTTATCACTCAGTGTTGCTTATCGATATGTTGTTAAAATCGAGCAGAAATTTAAGCACCAGAACAAACGGGAGTTTGGTTCTACAAATCCGCAACAACCAAAGTATGAAAAATATGACCCTAACAAACAGTCTCTCCAAAACCATTCCAAGCCACAGGAAAAGAAGGGTCACGGGAAGACAAAGAAGGACACCGGAAAATGGTGTGATTTCCACAAAATCCCCTGGCACAACACAGATGAATGTCACTCAAAAAAATCATTGGTGGCTGAGATCAAAGACAAGGATCCGAACCATGATTCGGAATATGATTCTGAAAATACTGGTAAAGGACAGATCATTGATGCAAACCCCACTGCTATTTTCGTGACCACAACAATTCAACCAGAAGAACCGACAGATCCTGAAGAGGGAGAGCGCCTTTTTCATTCATAGATGTGGGTGAAGGGGACCCCGCTGCATTTTATTGTTGATAGCTAAAGCTAGAATAAACTCATCTTAGTAGAGGTCGTCAAACAGTTTGTATTGTCGACAACACCACACTCGCAACCATACAACATCGGGTGGCTTCGCCAAGTACGGGATCTCCATATCAGCCAACAGTGCAGATTGTCATACGACATCCAACCCTTCAAGGATGAGGTATTATGTGATGTGGCCCCACTGGATGTTTGTGATGTCCTCTTGGGCCAACCATATATGTGGAGACGCCATGTTGTTTATGAGTCTCGACCCCGTAGTGTCATTGTTACTTTGGGGGGTCATCTCTACAGAATACCAGAGGTAGTTCCAACTATTGTTCTACCTAAAAAGTGTCACAAGGTAGTATCTCATACTACAAAATTCATCTTCTTGACAATCTGTTCAAAAGGGGAACAAAAGGACACTGCAACCACTACAGCCTCACCCCAAGCACCTTCTATCCAATAGAAGAAGGTCAACAAGGTTGCAAAAAAGCACAAATATTACTTCTGCACACTATCCTCTCATGTAGCTCGACTTGTTGAATATCCTCATGCTCAACAAGTTCATGACAAACTTCCACAAACTGAGTAGCATGATGTCTCCAGCAAGGCAAGCAACTCAAAAAGATTCAAATTCAGCAAACGCTTTTTCCTCTCTCCTGGGCACTCAACGCAGTGGATACCATTGCTTCCTAAGGAGGGAGGATTGATTTTAAGCCCTAATGTTGGCTCATTACCCCTTAATTGGGGCATATTAGATTAGTAATGCTATTTTATTTATGTCGGCTTTAGGCCATTAATTGTAATTTATATTAGTAATGTTATTTTAATTATGTCGGCTTTAGGCCATTATTTGTAATTATACCTCCTAGTCTCCTATATATACCAAGGAGACATTTTCATTTTGAATCATCTTGTACTTGAACATTT
>ML791672.1:274891-291767 GCA_009831015.1 Picea engelmannii
ATCTTGTACTTGAACATTTAAGTGGGGTAAAAGGAGGTTGCCCCCTCGAAGAGGCTTATTATCTGAAATTATCTCTTTTTCAAGGCGTTGAGTACTTTTCTTGAGGTTTTTCTATGATATATTGATGTTTGGTTCTTAACAATTGATCTAGGTGGATATTGGTGGCCACCCAACTTTTCCAACTAGCTCAAAACGGTTTTCTGGCAATTTTGGCAATTTACTATTTTTAGCAATTTTAACTTCCGGGGCCATTTTGAGGGCCCAAATGAAGGTTTTTCATGATCAAGCTTCTCAATGATATTTGAAGGCATGATTAATCCCAAAAAATGAATCTCCTCGGTGATACCTTTACAACGGGATATCATATGCCTAAAACGGAGATCGTATGCAAAAGTTACAACCTCGGTAAGTTGATGTACTAACTTACCCAAACGGGACCCACATGACTTTTGGCGCTTCATCTCCTAGGGTTAGGTTTTTGGATGTCTAGGGTTTTTGGCATTCCTGTTTATTGTAAAATGGCCTTCAGAGCCTCATTTTAATCATCTTCTTGCGAATGTGATTAGCCATCACATCTCTTCTCAGAGATAAGCTGCATCATTCTAGCGAGTCTTTCACTCTGTATTTTTACAATCTCTGTACATTTCTTTCATTAATAAAAATCGTGTATTACTATAGCTCTGTGTTTATGGTTTCATCTCTGATATATTTCTATTATATTATTGGATATCTGCGATATCTCTATGCATTTCCTTATTATATCTCCGCTCTCATTTTGTGCTGAAAATAATCCGGATCAAGGAAAAAGGAGTTCCTAAAAAAGGCACTCCCTGAAGGAGGCTAAGGAACAATGAATTGGGACTATTTTTTCACTAAAGTGAGGAAACAGTAGCCCCTTGAGTGTCAAGATAGGTTTTACTTAACACCATAGTTAATGAAATGAAATGGTTATTGAATGACAATGAAAGATAAACTGAAAGTAAACATAAACAAGATAATGCATGAGCAATAACACATAAAAACTAAAAACTAAAAAATGAGAATTGTTACCAATGGCAAGGATATATTGATAAAACCGTAGATATATTATAATAAATAATAATAATCTATTTTTAAGGTCACGGCCAAGCTAGCACACCAAATTGGTGTATGAGACCCACTTGTTTGTGGGACAAGGGACCCCCCTCTGCCCAGCGATTTGACTGGTAAAGTCTACGAAGGTATACATACCCTACCCCCCTTTGTATTTGAACCTGTGACCTCTTAAGAAGAAACACATGTTTTTAACCATTAAGCCCACTCAGGCTATATTAGAGAGATAATGAGCTCCCCTCTTCCTCCTTAAGAGGGTCCTTGTTGTTCCCACTTAGAACCTTCTTCCTTCTCTTACAAAATGAAAATGGATAGAAGTGTTGTAGCGAAACTCTCAAGGGGTTAGAATCTTGGCACACCAAACAAAGCTTGGATATGGATGGTTGAATGAACTTGGGAGAATTGGGGATTCTCAAGTTTCAAACTAACAAAATAACACTATAATGAATATCTTCTCTTTGTGCATACCCAAGGCATCCTTTTATAGGTTCCTTTCAATATTTTTTCTATCTAGTTCTCAATGTTAAAGGGTATCCTCCATAGAGGTTAATCCACTATCCTCTTAATGTTCCCAGAGCTATTCATAGGACTAGATAGTCAACCTCCTGAAGTAAACCCGAGTTGAGGGTGTGTGAGATCCAAGCAAGCTCATTAATGCATCATTTTTTGGATTAACACGAGTCTTTCTGATGACATAGGCATTGATGGTTCTAATAGCATAAATTTGTTTTTGTTAACCGGCACTGCCACACGATAACAATGCAAAAATATCTTTGGTATCCCATGTTGATATTCAAAAACCCACTTTTCATAGTTTTTTACTTTGTTCAATGGAACCTGTTAATTTGGAGTATGATATTTGGTGTGTTGAACTTATGACTTCTTTGGTGATCACCTGTATATCTGTTGAGTGATTTTTATGTGATAACAAACCCGACTAGTCATGGTCTAGGTTAAGGGTGAGATAGAAAGTTTTTTATGTTTTCCACACTCCAATAGACTTGAGGGGAATGCATGTGGTTATGTAAGGGTTGGATTTTTGTTCACTAGGAAAGTAGTAGAGATGAGAGGGAAAAGTTGTAGATGAGTTAAATCTCCAAGTCAATTTTTGTATCACTTATGGCTATGTTCATAGATATTATGTGTGAAAATGTGAGAGAGAAAGGGGATCTGAGAACATGGGATATTTATGTTATCCTATGAATGAATCATGAAAAGGCTTTATCCTTGAAGTATGGAATTGTATCTGAATGACTTTGAGATTAATGAATAAATTCTGAAGCACATTTCTCTCTACAATTGATGAGTTTATGATCTGAATGTCAATTGGATTTGTATTATGTTGCATGACAATCTCATGATAGTTATGAATGATTGCATAGTTTTATAGTGAATGTTTCCTATACGTCCCCTTCCTTCATACCTTGCATGAAACCTATGGTCTTTGTGATTCTCATGGAATCTTGGGTGAGACCTTATTTAGTCTTTGAAGATTGAATATATTGGAACCTATGGGGTGCTTGTTGGACAAGCCTCACAAACCCTATATCTAAAACCCCATTGATCAAGCCAAAATCTGCAATATGAAGGTTGCAACCTATACAATGTGTTGTGCCTACAACAACTCCCATTAAATTTTACTTTTGTGGGAAATTAAATGGGTGCCCCTTTTAAAATTTCTAGATTGATTATGATTTAAAAGAGTAGTTGTTTGGATCCTAGTAGTATTATGGTATTAACCAAGGATGGAAACTCTTTTGCTATTGATGTTTCCTTAATTTTGATTTAGATTTCGATATTGATTGATTGTCGTAATTATGGTCGATTGTTTGAATTTTTATTGATCCTATCAGTTTTTGTATGTCTAAGAGTTATGTTTTGAGTTGCTTCGCATTCGCTTCCTTTTATCGGTTTGGCTTACATGTATCAACTAATTTATTTGTAGAATAACCTTTGAACCCTTTTTGCATCACACTATTGGGTTACAAGCATCTAAATATTTCATTTACCCTTGTTTCATAATTTTCGATCGTCGATGTTTGAGGTCACTTCAGACTCATTTCATTGGATCCACCAATTTTGGTTGTATCACCGATGGATATTCCCCAAAAACTCATCACCCAACATTCTTTATCATATGTTTCCCTTCAGATGTGCATAATAATATCAGAAACATCACATTAATATTTTTCTTGATAGAGCATATTCTTGATATATCGCCTCAGGAAATATTAATTGATTTTTCATTTTAACGGTCCCATTTTATAATTCGATCAATATTTTATGATCCTTGATCATTGCATCAAACTCAACGTATTGGGATTCCAAGTTTAACGTTCATAATAGTTGCACCTGATTAGGTTTTTCCAATGTTGCTATGAACCTTTGTGTCTTTCCTTCCCGTTATGAGTTGTTACTTTTGAATGCATTAATTGCAGGGCAGGGGGTTGGTGAATTCATTGTATGAACTTGATTCACACAATTTTCATTTCCTATATTTCTATTTGTTGTTAAAGTAAAGAGTGAAATTGTATTTTTCCAATCCATCTCCCAAACTATCAAATATACTCTTGTTGAATTTTCCCATAATATAGGTAGAGTTATTTTAAAGTTACAATATTATGTTGTTTGTTGGGTTGTTATATTATTTGCAATGATAGAACAATCATCCAATTGTCTAGTCGAGGTGCATAGACTAGGTGAAGGATCAATTGACAATTCAAGTCGAGTCAATGGTTAAATCGAGGTCGAAGTGATCGATCAGGAAGTCAGAAGTCTAGGTGATCGATGGGAAAGTCGAAGTAAAAGTGGTTGATATAAGGTAGACATGAGGTTGAGTGACAACCAACTGAAGTCTGATTGGAGGCCAATCGGTAGTTGACTAGTAAATTGAATGAAATCGACTATAACATAATCTTGATATTTGTGGGATTGCAACAAATCATATGCATGGATCTATAATTGTTTTTGGGTGCCATTATTTAGGGTTTTTCATGCTATAAAACTAATAAATAAGGTTTGTTGTAATAACATAGAAGCTAGTCTTTAGATGAAAGTTGTTCTTCATGTATATGTAAGTTGAATTGGCTACAGGGTTCTTCTTGTGTAAAGCAAGAGAGTATGATCATGATTGTCTCTTAGGTGTAGACCAAGGTTATTCATGTAACTCTTTATTAATTGAATGCATAAGACAAAAAGGATCAAGATGCTCAAGGAATGTTGGTTTTCCTAGTTTTCATTTTCTAGGGTAAAATCTCTATGTACCGTGTGTGATTGTCATTTATTTTTTATTTAAATTTGTCTTCTCTTTCCTAGTTGGTTTAGTGTGAGTATTTATTTCTCATCATTTGGTATCAGAGATTTATCTAAGCTCATTTGATACTTTGGTATCATATCTTAGATCAAGGTTAAGTAGATCATGGATCTGAGATAAACCTAGGTCTAGTGGGAGTTGTGATTTATAGATCTTTAAAGTTTGAAAGAATGGAAAGCATTTCAAGGATAGAGCTCGAAAAAATCAATGGCTATAATTTTGAGCTTTGGAAGCTTAAAATTGAATATCTCCTTGTAGATTGAGAACAGTGGGAAGTTTTAAGCATGGGTACCATTCCAACGAGTATATTGAGGGAAGAATGGGAGAAAATCAAAACAAGGATAAGGAGTATGATTCAACTTTGTCTTGCAAATTCAGTGTTGTTGAATGTCTTAGGTAAAAACTTAACCAAGAAACTCTGGGACAAGTTGGGAAGCTTGTACCAGTCAAAATCCCTAAAAAACAAGATGTTCCTTAGAAATAAATTATATCTTCTGAGGATGAGTGATGGGATCTCGGTAATAGAGCATCTCAATGCATTCAGCTCTATAATAATTCAATTATTGTCTATGGATATTAAAATCACCGAGGAGGAGAAATGTATAGTCTATTATGTTCTTTGTAAGACTCATGGGATAGCCTATTCATGGCTATAGGGAGTAATTTGACCTCACTAGTTCTAGAAGACATGGTTTCATCTCTACTATCATAAGAACTGAGATGGAAGAACATGGAAGGAATATCGACTAAATATTCCTTGATGGTGAGAGGTCAACCGATCAACATATATAAAGGAAAATTCTCTGATAGAAAGTCTAATTTGAAGGGTAGATATAAATCCTTGATTTAGTCCACGAGAAGATGTTAGAAATGCGGTAGAGTTGGGAATTACAAGAGAGGCTGCAAGTTGAAGGAAACAAAATTCAGTACAGGATCCGACAAGAAGTTGTCGACTGAGAGAAAGACTACTCTGGATAAATGAGGTAATGTGTATATGGCATAAACTAGTACACAATCAGATTAAGATGATTGGTTAATCGATCGAGAGCATCCTTTCATATGACACCTCACATAGAATGGTTTTGTGAATATGAGAGATAGGAAGGGGGAGGTGTGTTCTTGGGGGATGACTAGGCAACCAAAATTGTTGGAAATGGAAGAGTTTGACTGATATTGCAGGATGGGAGGAGCAAAACCCTTCCAAGTGCGCCAGATATTCCAAGTTTGGCAAGAAAATTGATATTTGTCAACAAAATGAGTGATGTAGGTGTGCACGTTATTTCAAAAGGATACATGAAAAATGGTTAGGGGTCCAATGGTATTAATGAAAGGAGTTCATATTGGAAACCTATACAAGTTGTTAGGGAATGTCGATTTGACTAGATGCAACAAAATTGTTGTTATTAAAGTCAACTCAACTCAACTCAACTCAGGATAAGTTGATACAAAATGAATCGATTGTTCTTCATCAAGTCGACTTGACCAGGTTATGGCACCAAAGTATGGGACACATTGGCAAAAAAGGACTTCGAGCTATGCATAGAAAAGGTATGGTAGAAGGTTTTCCTAATTGTAATTTGGAAGTTGATTTTTGTGAGAATTGCATATATAGAAAACAAAATCAGTTTAGGTTCCCATCTTGAGTGACAAAGGAAAAATGGATTCTTGAATTAATTCATGGTGGCGTGTTTAGGCCTGTACCAATCCCTTCACTCGATGGATACTTGTATTATGTATCCTTCATATATTATATTTCCAAGCAGACATGGATATATTTCATAAGGAAGAAATCAAAGGTTTTTGAGAAATTCAAAGAGTTTAAATCTCTTGTGGAAAACCAAACAGATAATAAGGTCAAGGTGTTGAGAAATGACAATGGTGGTAAATTATGTTAAAATGACTTTGAGAAGTTCCACAAATAGTGTGGAACAACCTGCCAAAACACCACACCATATACCCCACAATAAAATGGAGTTGGTGAGAGAATGACCAAGGCAAGGAGCATGCTCAGTAGTGTCAGTCTCGCACAAGAATTATGGGAAAAGGAAATCGACACCACAAGATATTTGGAAAATAGATCTCCTTCATCAACTCTAGTCGACTTGACTCCACATGAGGTATGGTTTGGTAAGAATCCTTCACTTTCACATCTCAGCGTATTTGGTTGTGATCCATTTGTGCATGTTCCTAAGAAAAAGAGGAACAAGCTAGATAAGAAGATCGTCAAGTGTATTTTCATTGGGTACAATGATGGAATGAAAGGATATAAGCTATGGGATCTTGCATCGAGGAAAAAATTGTATATTTGAGATGTGGTCTTAAAGGAATTCAAAGGAACTTCCAAGTTTGCAGAGTGTTGGGTTGCAATTTGACACCCCTTTCATCACCATAGTTGTTCCTTTATGATCATTCTATCCTATATTTTCACCCATTCACCACCATTTTCACCATAATCCTTCATGAATGAGCCTTGAAAAGTTTACAAGTGTTGAAGTAGTTAATTATCATGTATTCCCTTCTCTTTTAATGAATTAATGAGAATTATAAGTTTGTTCGATAATGACAGTTGTGTGAGATCAATTCTGGTAGCTACTTCCATGATTGGAATAATTCCAAATTATTTTTGGCACTCTTTAAAAATCCTATAGCACTTGCCAAGAATTTAATATGTCAAAATCAATATTCACTACCATATTTCCTGTAGCGACCTCTTTTCGGGGATGACTTTCATGCATCATTTGAAAATTAAAGGGACTGAATTGGGAAAATCCAAGAAATGGGTTTTTTGTAGAATATACCCATTCGGGAATCATGCAAGAAGAATTTATAGAAAAAAAAATAATGAAGGATGTATGGGAATTTTTTCGAAGAGGATTTTCATACAATTTCTAGAATTTCCTGTAGCAGTGGATTTTCTAGAATTCTAGTAGTGCCCTCAATGTTCGAAATAGTTCCACTTCACATGGAACGATTCAAGAATATCAGTTTTGTTCAGGAAGAAGTTGTTGAGCTTCCATGTTATTCAAGCCAAATATATATCCATCATATCAAGAATGGATCTCTAGTCAAAGCTCTGGTCAACTGTGTGCCAAGTGGAAGCACTCAACCAAGCAGAGAGTCGAATCAAGTTATTCTCATATGTTTTATGTTATGAAATGTCATGTGATCAGATCAAACATTATCCTCTCAACCGTGATCGAACCAAAATTGTAATGATTTTTATCTTGTATGTTATTCATGGTTTGGCCAGCTCTGAAATTGGAGGAATTGGTTGTGATCCACCCCATCACTCCTCTATATAAATATATAGTCATGGACTAGAGAAGGGGAGCAAAGGAGAGGAATAGATATCGGAATATCACTGTGCAGAGGATTTTTAATCTCTCTTTGTACATGTCTATTTTACTATTGATAATGAAAAGAATTTATTGTTGCACCCTATGAGCTAATCGTTGTGGTCTTACTATGACACATGCTCATCTAGGAGGGCCCCCTGACCTGAGTATGCACTGCACAATAGTTAGCTTTTTTTATTGTATTTAATTTATGCATTGTTGTTCCATTTAATAGGTTAATTTAGTTATTGTTTTATTATGCATTTTTGTTTAAATTCATTTTGTGTGATCAATGTGGTTTGATAACAAAGCAACAAGTATATATAGATCTACTTATTGATTAAAATGATTTACACAAAGACTATTACAAGAACGTTCTGATTTGTGAGAAGAGAAAAAGACTGTAATAAGTAGTCTAACTAGATGCAATCTTAATGAATTTTAAGTAGTTAGATCACTCTTGTTGCACCATATTTCGATTACTTTTAATTTATTTACTGCTCATTTATTTCTTCTCTTTAATTTTTTTATGCATGTGACCAACCGGATGTGTTTTTTTTCCAAAGATCTTAACAAGTTGTTGACATAGGAATTCTGATAAAGTGAGAGCTACAAGACTTGGACTTACAACCTTGACACTTATGGATTTGGTTCACTTTAAGTTTGATACTTTATAGAGATACAAGAATCATTTAAACTATTGAGTGAACTAAATGATTATAGCCTCAATATTTAATATTGACTCCTGGAAATGATTTATTAAGTTATCTACCTTTTTAATTTAGTATAATTACTTCAGCTGCCTAGTCCTGCATATATTTTGTCGGCATATCACAAGTTTACAAGCTCTCGGATTGATAATTTAATGTTCATCATTTTAAGTAATTAAATTGAGTGACAGAGAGGTTCAAACATAGAAAGAATAGAGAAGATGGTGTTTGAACTGAGGAAAAAATAAGATAATTCAGATGAGTCGATTGAATCGGATGAAAAGGTGGAACAACCGACTCTGGTTGTAATTAGGAGGCTTGAATGAGTAAGAAAACCAAATCAAAGGTATATTCCACCTAGTTTCCATCCTTCATTTGTGTTATCTTCCATCAATGAGGAGCCCAAGTTGGTCAGGGAGGAAATCGACTTAACATAGGGAAAACTCTCGAAGAATGCCATGGTTGAAGAAATGGAATCCTTGTACAAGAATGAGACGTGAAATATGGTCAAATTACCTAATGGAAGAAAATTCATCAGTAGCAAGCGGTTGTTCAAGAAAAAATTGAATGCATTAGGTCAAGTTGATAAATTCAAAGCTCAACTAGTATAAAAAAGGAATTCCCAAGTCAAGGGAGTCAACTTTGCTGATATTTTTTCCCCTATTACAAAATTAGTTTACATTAGAGTATTAATGTCTCTGCCTATAGCATTTTATTTTGAGATAGAGAAAATGAATGTGAAGACACCATTCCTGCATGGAGACATGGAAAAATAAATCTACATGAAACAACCTAAAGGATTTGCAGTAAAAGGAAAGAAAGATCTAGTGTGCAAATTGAAAAGACCCCTTTATGCTTTAAACAAATCACCAAGGATGTGATACTAGAACTTTGACACCTACATCCTTAGTTTGGGATTTGTGAGAAGCAAGGTTGATCAATATGTATATTCCATAGAAGAAGGTGGGTGTTTCATATATGTAGATTTGTATGTCGATGACATGTTGTTGGTCAGAAACAACATGGATGCTATAAAGGAGGTGAAGAAGTAACTTTCCTCCAAGTTCGACATGAAGGATCTCGGTGCATCGAACTTCATTTTGGGAATGGAGATCAAGAGATATCAAGTAGTTGAAAATATATGGTTGAATCAAAGGAAGTATATTGAAACAATCTTGAAGCGTTTTAACGTGCAAGATTGCAAACTAGTCGAGGTGTTAATTATGATGGGAGAAAAACTAATTGTTGAACAGTTTCCAAAGACACGTGAAGAAATAGAGGACATGACATGTGTTCCCTATGAAAGTGTTGTTGGTATTTAGATGTATTTGATGGTGTGCACTTGACCAAACATTGCTCAGGCAATGGGAGTATTGAGCATATACATGTCGACATATGGGAAAGTGCATTGGACAATTGTTAAGAGAGTATTCAAGTATTTGCGTGGCACAAACATTATACTATGTTCTACTAAGGGAAACCTGAAGCTGATAGTGAAGTAGATGTACATGGATTTGTCGGCGTCATCTGGGCTAGATATCTATATCAACGAAGGTTGACCAATGGATATGTGTTCAAGATGTTTGGTGGAGCAATCAGCTAGATGAGAAATCGATAGACAGTCGTAGCCTTGTCGAAAACATAATTTGAATACATGGAATCCATTCATGGAAGAAAATAATAAGTATTGTTGCATCGACTGTGTTTAGGGATTGGGTTTAAGTAGAGAGATATGAATATAAATTGCGACAGTCAAAGTGTAATATTTCTGGCAAAGAACCCAACGTACCATTCCAGGATGAAGCATATTGATGTACAATACCATTTTGTGAGAGACATGGTGGAAACTAGCCTTCAAGCCTCCTCCAGTCTTTTTTCCAGCCTCCTTGCCTCATTCATGTTGTATTTATTTATCTTCAGGAAACTAGTCGCCTTCAACTTCTAAATGGTCTTATCATGCCCTTTCATTTTCATTGTTTTCCCTTTAATTTCCAACTTGAGACCCATCCTCCTCTTCTATATCGATTCACCTCTTGCATCTTAACCTTTCATATTCCACTCAATAACAACCTCCTTCTTCAACATGTCCTTTGGAATCCCTTCTACACATGCACACAATTTTCTTCTTGATTGATGATATTTTTTTATCATGCCTTTATCTTTTATCAACTCTATAGCAATGCATCCATTCTACAATAATGTAACAATTTGCAACACTATTACATCCTGCAACAACATTGTCACATTTTGTAGAAGCACTATAACATTCTACAACCTTTGATGTTATGCAAAAACTAATTTTGTTTCTATAGAAATCTTCACGATGACATCATCAGAATGACTTTGATGATCTTGCATTAGACTCCCTAGGTTATTAATAAATCATTCCTTCATGCTTATAATGAAAACTATTGAAATCTCCATATTCCCACTACAACTTTCATCATTGTTTCATTCACCAACAGTACATTATCCACTGATGTACATTCAACTTTGCAAGGAATACAAGGCATCTTATTCCTACTGCAAATTATTCTTCAACTTATTGTTGTTATCTTAATGTATATTGTTGCATATATATCTACAAAAACAAAATGATACTCTTATCATGGAAAATTTAAATTTCCATCTCATTTTTGCTACAACTCACCTTCTATTACTACTACCAGCTCTGTCTCTCTTTCTTTATCACTACAATCATTGGTTATATGATCCTTATCCATGCATCACATACACAACTCAAATTGAGTCATGCCCCATCCAAGACATTCCACTGCCCTTTTTCATGTAGTGCACAAAGTGGCTTCAGTGAAGCCAACCATTCATACTTGAAACAACATAATGTGGAGTCACATGCTAACATGTTACACTTTTCTTAACTCAACCCACAACCACACATAGACTTTTGTAGTCGACAATTTTGTTAGTGTATTCACATTCTTCATAAATTAAAAGTATTAGATACATACCTTCAATATCTTTCCTCTTCATGCAACACCTTTACACTCGATTCTTAACACATTCTCATTCAACAACCTTCAATCCTTCTAACATGTCTTCTCCCTCCAATACATTTGTAATCATCTCTCTTTATCTGTCAACAACATATTCATCGACTTCCTCTTTCTTTAGAATTATATATTTATCCATCTTCAACTCAGTATCTTCACTCATGCTTCCTCCTGGATCACTTATCTCCATCTCATCTTATTCTACTCAAGATTTCTCTTCGGATATATTCATCCTCTTCAATGTATAATTCTACATCCTTTGTAATTTACAATTGTTTTAATATCTACAAATTCCTTTTATTTCATATCATGTTTCTACTGCATCTTCTTTGAATAATATTCATATCTCCTTCTCATCCAAGTGCATTCACTTTCATCTACAATTACAAATTTCCTTCTTCATACAAACGAGAAAATAACATAGGAAGGGAAAACGAACAATTCCATCTCCACTCCCTCCTTTTCTTCACTACATCTAGCACACACAACATGTCCCTCTATCTTCCTCTGTTGTAATATTATAAAACTCTCATTATTCTCATTTCCTCCTATATTTAGTGTCACTCTTAATCTATAGCCACCATCCGGTAACAATGTATTTCCACCATCACATTGCAACCAAAATTTTCCTTGGAACCTACGAGGCCAATCTCCAATCCAAAAAACCTTTTTACTACATTTTCTCTTGTATCCTACTTATGTGGTCAAGTATTCTACTCACCCATGACATGGATTCATATATTTTTCTTCCATATCACACTTTCAATGAGTTTCCCTTATGTAGCCAACATGCATGCTACAAATTCAAACCACACACTTTAGACTCATTTCACCTCGAGATAATAGTCATGGATAACCACCACCACAACTACCATCTCATTCAATCATGAATTTTTTTCATGGCCAACACTACCTATATATCCAACAACAAATGATCTTATAGACTATATTATTTCTCAACAACAACCTTCTAGACATTATTTACTTCATGCAACTTTCTTTCCCTCTATTCTTGCAAAACTAGAATTTTCTATCTTCTTCTTCCTCTTACATCTTCATTCTTTTCCATTTAACAAATTCATTATTTTCCTCTAGCATCTGGTTATTTCTCTTGTACATAATCTTTGCTTCTACAATTATGATTTTAAATTTTTTATGACTCCATCATGTCTGATTCTTATATTATCTAATTCTTCCAATTATCAATTCCTCGTACCTCCTCGACTTGCCCCTCTTTGCAGAGACATCCTTAGGAGTTAACTTGTAGTCCTCAAATAGACTAAAATTCATGGTTCTTTCTTGGAGTACTACATCTCATCACTCTTATTCCAAAAAATGAAAGTTGAAACAAGATTCTCTCAAGCCTCCCCGCTGCCATGATTACATGAGAACCAGTCTCTCATAACCTAACTCTCACTAGAGAATTAGTTTTGATAATTATGAAAATTCTCAACAAGAGTTGAATGTCAAGCTGATACTATTGCAAATTATTTCATCCTGGAGTTGTAGCTTCTCTGATACCCTTGAAAATTATTTCACCCAAAGCTATAGCTAGATCTGATACCAAATGTAAGAGGATCCACCCCTCCTTCCTATTAGAGTAAATTCACAACTGAATTATTTCTCCTATGGAAAACTAGAAGTGTAGACACATTAAAACTTCTATTACATAATATAACCACACATATTTCACAAATAGAGAGCACCACAACCACTGGAGTTGTGCACCCTCGCCATCTACTCTTTTGTAGCACCAATAAATGGAAACTACAAATTATGAGTCTGCACTAAACCATCTACTCCATAGTTTCCAATATGTAGCATGAGAGTTGAAACTTGTACAACACATTCTACAACAGTTATAATTTGGAAACATCTCTATGCTCTTTTCATGGAAGCATCATTGTACAAGTTATTCCATTCAATCCTGGAATCAATGGTTAGTTTATAAACCAAGGAGCCTATTGTTTCTCATACATAGAATTCTTTCATGAGTATATATTACATAAACCATCTTCTATGCTCTGGTAGTCTCTGCACTTAGATTTATATTCAAACAAAAACTCTCATCTTCATGAGAATCATACACAACAAAGCTTAGTCATGGTTCAACACTCTAACAGACTTCTCAATACAATTCTTAGACTTAGGAATAATTTCATTACTAGTTGACATTTCTGCATATATATATATATATATATATAGCACCACAACAATATAATCACATAGACTCATCCAAACATATGCACATGGATTTAATTTGGAAACCTGAGCTCTTGTATTCATTTATGTAGAGCATAAATACAATGGCTTAATGGTTGCACATCATCTTACAAAGCTCATTGGGTTGTTAGGCCCAAGGTCATGGAAACCTCAACTATTACCTTATATCACTCTCTAGATATCTTCTCTTGTTCTTCAATCCACCTCTATTCTTTTTTCCAACCTCTTTCTTGTCTCATTCATGTTGTATTTATTTATCTTCGGGAAACTATTCACCTTCAACTTCCAAACGACCTTCTCATCCCCTTTCATTTTTAGCTTCAAACTCGTCCTCCTCTTCTATAGTGATTCACGCCCTTCAAAATGAATTTTTAACTTCCACTCAATAACATACTCCTTCTTCAACACATCCTTTGGACTCCCTTAGACACATACATACAAATTTACTCTTGTTTCTATTTTTCTCTCATGCATTTATCTTTTATCAATTCTATAGCATTACATCCATTCTACAACATTGTCACAATCTGCAGCACTATTACATCTTATAGCAACACTGTCACTTTCTGCAGCCTATCATTTTATGCAACAACTAATTTTGGTTCTATAGAAATATTCACATTGGCATCCTTAGAATGAATTTAATGCTTCTACATCACAAGCTCAAGGATATTTCTAAAGCCATATAGATATTTCTTAAAAGGTGACAAACAATGTTGACACCATTCTGAATATCAAAAGGAGGTTGTTCCATGTAAATCTCCATGCAAGAAGGAAAATTTAACATCCATTTGATGGACCTCCCATTTATACTAGTTGCAAGGACTAGAACAAGACATATGTAATTCGTTTTGGCTATAAGAGAAAAAGATTTTAATATAGTCAATTCCTTCTACCTAAGAAAATGTTTTTCCAACTAATCATATCTTATGTATTTTCACACTTTCATTTGATGCATACTTTGTTCTATACACCCATTTACATCTAACAAGTTTTCTTACTTTCAAAATATGTACATGATCCCAAGTAGTGTTAGTCATTGAGGAAAGTTATCCTTCATTCATTTTTGCATCCCAATCTAGATGGATAAAATCTTTTGCAAATGTTTTTGGATCACGAGTCTCTAAATCTTAAGCCAAAATAGAGGAGGCTCATTGGAACTGTGAACATGTACAACTATGATTTGAAGGATCACTTGAAAGATCACCAATCACTTCTCATGTTGTACGAAATCATCTAGGAAGTTGTGGTGTTGGTGTAGTTTCATTTTCAATGGACTCAACTCGAGGAGGGTGAGCAAGTGAAGGTGGATTTTCATATTCACTGTCATCATTTGAAAAAAATGTGAGTACTAATAGAAAATTTTAGAACATAATATGTCTCGCATGTCGAAGATGGCACAAATTTCAAATTAGGCCTGCATGCCAAGAGACCTTCATCAAAATTGACATTTATCCTAATAATAATTCATGTGGAATGAGTTTGAAGAAATCTATAAACTTTTTCATCTTCAAAATATCGAACAAAAATGCACTTTTGACTCTTATGTTGTAATTCTTTCCTTTTCTCATAAGTAATGTGAGCCCATGATTTACTACCAAACAAAAAAATGGATTACATTTGGCTTAATATTACTCCATTGTTATTCTTGTGTTATATATTTTAAAGCCTTTATAGTGCAATTAACTATGTAACTTAAACACTTAATGGGTTCCACATGTTAGTTGGGTTTAGCTTGGGTAGTTGAGAGGAATGATTCTTATCCTCCCCACCTAGGTTCAATTCCCACAAGTGACATGCTGAGCTCTTAACAAGTATATTATTGTAATGGATTCGAGCCTTGTTGTTGACCATCTTTGTTACCTAAATATTCTAGGGTTTACCCTGGGTACCATCCTCAAAATGAAGAGAAGTACTTGGGGTTTTTCTTGGGATTTGTAACCTGGAAAAAAAAATTAATGGCTTCCACCTAAAAATGAGGACTTATTCCCTTACATTGGATTATACAATTTACCATTTCCTTTAATGTGTCATTCTTTCTATCAATAAAACCATTTTGTTGTGGTGTGTATGGAATAATGTGTTGCATCTAAATTTCTTGTGTAGTGTAGTAAGCTATAAATTTGTTGTTAGCATATTCACCCCATTATTTGTTTTAACCTCTAAAATTGATGTCTATATTTTATTTTATTTTGCAAGGGCCTTTTAGGCCAAGAACATGTTAAGAACTTCACTCTTAAGTTTTAAGAAATAAACCCAAGTGCATCTGGAGAAGTCATCAATGAAAGTTAAGAAGTACTTGAACCTAGAGAAAGAAGTAGAATGAAGCAGACCACACAAATCACTATGCACAAACTACAAATGGGTCAAGGCATGTCAAGATGCATGCTTTTCAAAACTATCACATTGATGTTTGTTGATGACACAACTGAAACAATCATTATCTCTACAAGAAATGAGAGAAAGAGGAGTCATCATATTTTGTTTACATATTACTATGATGAATGATAATTTAGATGACCAAACCACTCATACAAAAGTTTATTTATGTCATCTATATGAGCAACAAAAAATTATAGAAGATATGATGATCCAAAGTTGTCAAATTTGTACAACCTAATAATATAATCTACAATTCAAATTGATAAGATATGCGTAGGATCCTTTAAATCTTTGATTACACCTTGGTGAGATAAAAATTCTACCATTTTACCTTCACTTGAATGAGTGATTTGATATATTGATAAAAGGTTGCATGAAAGACTTGGACCACATATTACATCATTAAAATGACTATCACATAACTGAGTTGTTCTAGATCCTACAACACTAAGAGATCTATCATCACCAATAAGTATTTGTTTGGTGTTATATTAATTAAGATTAGAAAATATGGCACTATTCTTAGCAATATGTTAAGATGCACTAGAATATGATAATTCGCTCATTAAAAGAAGTAGATGCTACATTGAAATAAAAATCAGAAGAAGAAAGTGCATGCCCATGAGAAGAAGAGTTAGAAGGAGGAGGATTAAGATTGTTGTTATTTTTCTTCATTGTTACTTCTAAGGATTCCATCTTCTTGAAATATTTAGACTCCATATGACCATCTCGTCCACAAAAATTATAATGTCTCTTAGTATTCGTGCCTTTTGATTTAGTTCATTTATTTCCATTGTGATTAGGAGGTAG
>ML791672.1:291867-320408 GCA_009831015.1 Picea engelmannii
TGAAAGATCACCAATCACTTCTCATGTTGTACGAAATCATCTAGGAAGTTGTGGTGTTGGTGTAGTTTCATTTTCAATGGACTCAACTCGAGGAGGGTGAGCAAGTGAAGGTGGATTTTCATATTCACTGTCATCATTTGAAAAAAATGTGAGTACTAATAGAAAATTTTAGAACATAATATGTCTCGCATGTCGAAGATGGCACAAATTTCAAATTAGGCCTGCATGCCAAGAGACCTTCATCAAAATTGACATTTATCCTAATAATAATTCATGTGGAATGAGTTTGAAGAAATCTATAAACTTTTTCATCTTCAAAATATCGAACAAAAATGCACTTTTGACTCTTATGTTGTAATTCTTTCCTTTTCTCATAAGTAATGTGAGCCCATGATTTACTACCAAACAAAAAAATGGATTACATTTGGCTTAATATTACTCCATTGTTATTCTTGTGTTATATATTTTAAAGCCTTTATAGTGCAATTAACTATGTAACTTAAACACTTAATGGGTTCCACATGTTAGTTGGGTTTAGCTTGGGTAGTTGAGAGGAATGATTCTTATCCTCCCCACCTAGGTTCAATTCCCACAAGTGACATGCTGAGCTCTTAACAAGTATATTATTGTAATGGATTCGAGCCTTGTTGTTGACCATCTTTGTTACCTAAATATTCTAGGGTTTACCCTGGGTACCATCCTCAAAATGAAGAGAAGTACTTGGGGTTTTTCTTGGGATTTGTAACCTGGAAAAAAAAATTAATGGCTTCCACCTAAAAATGAGGACTTATTCCCTTACATTGGATTATACAATTTACCATTTCCTTTAATGTGTCATTCTTTCTATCAATAAAACCATTTTGTTGTGGTGTGTATGGAATAATGTGTTGCATCTAAATTTCTTGTGTAGTGTAGTAAGCTATAAATTTGTTGTTAGCATATTCACCCCATTATTTGTTTTAACCTCTAAAATTGATGTCTATATTTTATTTTATTTTGCAAGGGCCTTTTAGGCCAAGAACATGTTAAGAACTTCACTCTTAAGTTTTAAGAAATAAACCCAAGTGCATCTGGAGAAGTCATCAATGAAAGTTAAGAAGTACTTGAACCTAGAGAAAGAAGTAGAATGAAGCAGACCACACAAATCACTATGCACAAACTACAAATGGGTCAAGGCATGTCAAGATGCATGCTTTTCAAAACTATCACATTGATGTTTGTTGATGACACAACTGAAACAATCATTATCTCTACAAGAAATGAGAGAAAGAGGAGTCATCATATTTTGTTTACATATTACTATGATGAATGATAATTTAGATGACCAAACCACTCATACAAAAGTTTATTTATGTCATCTATATGAGCAACAAAAAATTATAGAAGATATGATGATCCAAAGTTGTCAAATTTGTACAACCTAATAATATAATCTACAATTCAAATTGATAAGATATGCGTAGGATCCTTTAAATCTTTGATTACACCTTGGTGAGATAAAAATTCTACCATTTTACCTTCACTTGAATGAGTGATTTGATATATTGATAAAAGGTTGCATGAAAGACTTGGACCACATATTACATCATTAAAATGACTATCACATAACTGAGTTGTTCTAGATCCTACAACACTAAGAGATCTATCATCACCAATAAGTATTTGTTTGGTGTTATATTAATTAAGATTAGAAAATATGGCACTATTCTTAGCAATATGTTAAGATGCACTAGAATATGATAATTCGCTCATTAAAAGAAGTAGATGCTACATTGAAATAAAAATCAGAAGAAGAAAGTGCATGCCCATGAGAAGAAGAGTTAGAAGGAGGAGGATTAAGATTGTTGTTATTTTTCTTCATTGTTACTTCTAAGGATTCCATCTTCTTGAAATATTTAGACTCCATATGACCATCTCGTCCACAAAAATTATAATGTCTCTTAGTATTCGTGCCTTTTGATTTAGTTCATTTATTTCCATTGTGATTAGGAGGTAGCTGAAAGAATTTGAGACCCTTGTTTTATTTTTTATTGTAAGGAAGTCACTTCTTCGAATGCTTGGGGTTTTGCTTTTACTATTCTACTAAGTCTTTGTTAGATGTACCTGTAGTGTTGATCAATCCAAGATGTAAGAGTTTCTCTTGCTTTCTAATAAGAGAATCACAAAAAGCTTCAAAATAAGACATTTTGTAAGTAGCCCCTTGTCTAATAAGTGCTTCTATGGTGGAGTGAAAAGTAAATACAAAAACAGAATATGCATTTCCAAGCTCAAAAAGAATAACATATATAAGTTGGTCATCTTACTTCTTTATATTAGATTCTACAAGTAAAATTCTAAGTGTTTTAAACATAGATAAAAAAATCCTCAATGCAAGAAAAATCACCAAGACTTTAAGCAATTCATTGATTTTTGAGTTGATGGACATGAATCTTATTATGTTTATGAAATATGGTTTCTATCTTTTTCCAAGCTGCATCTAAGGTCTCAATTTCTTGAAGGTGAATTATAAATTGTTAGATATTGACATCCCTATCAATCCACATGTTTGATCATTTTTATTGTTCTATTTGGTTCTCTTTAATGTATTAAGGGAGACAACTTCTATTCCCAAGATAACACAATAAAGTACCGTACTTTCTAATAAATCCTCCATAGAAGATTTCCATAAAAAGTAGTTAGAAGTGGTAAGTAAAATCTCAAATGGACTCATCGTATTACAATATGTAGGTAAGATGACTTAAAATTAGAAACTCAGTGTTCATATGGAACAATCTAAGAAAAAGAGTTAGTTTAAAAAAACAACTTTGAAAACAAACTTTGGATAATAAAGTTACACTACTTGAAGAAATACATAAAAGTAATGAAGGTGCCATATGGTAGGCAGAAGTTGACCCTACAATGATAAGGATGAATTTGGTGAGTTGTAAAGACTGAAACAATTTCTTGTTATTTTTTATTTATCTTTTCTTATAAATTCAATTTTATAAATAAGTTACTTTTATAACTCAAATGATGCATTTTTATAAAATAAATGAAAATTACTTTTACATTAAAATTACTTTATAATTTAAAATTATAAATATATATATTTTTAAATAAAAAAGGAGTAGTACCTGCTATATTAGATTAACACAAAACTTTGACAAAATATACAGTGGCATAGCCAGAGTCACCAAAAATGTTGTCGATATCCGGAAACCAGTATAAGTGGGGAGCGAATAGAAGTTATATGACAATACATAAAGGAAAGTAGCATCTGTCCTGCCTGGAGGAAACCAGGACAAATGTTTATGGTCCAGATGAACATAAAACAATAACACAATAAAACTAAAAACCAAGAAATCATAAAAACCTAGGCACCCGGTGATCTGTCGCCTTCGTCAGTCTGCCAAGTGGTCCCCACCAGGATGGCAAAAGCCTACTCGCACATGGGGCACTTCCGCTGAGCTAGAGCACCGGAGAACACGTCGAGGAGAAAATCCATGCGCTGGCCCATGAGGAGGGCCCTATGTTCCAGGTCCGCCATGTGGCCTTGGAGCTCGAACACCAAAGCCAGGTGCTCGACGCTGAGGAGAGAACCATGCAATCCGCCACCCGTGCCATTGAGGGGAGCAATACTCAATTCCATTGCCTCACCAATGCCAGTCGCGAGCTCCCTCTACACCGCTTCAACCTCTGCATCCACAGTCTTCTTGGCACCAACTACTTGCATGCCGTGTCTGATAGGACTATTGTTGCCCGACCAGGGAATTTCTTCAACAATGCAGCCGGGGAAATCGTCCTCCCTGGACAAATTGAGTTTGGTACCCCCTCGGCTGGTCGTATCCATGGCGCGGGGCTTCTCATCAATCAACAGGTCCCCCATGAACGGGTCCTCCTCCACGACGCAGGTGGGAAACACCGCCTCGGTCTCAGCCTCCTTCTTGTCACCCGGCTTAATTGTCGTGTCTTCCCTGCTACAACCAGCACCCGACTCTATAATAGTGGCGAGCAACGCCATTCTCTCAGCCCGAGCCTTCTTTCGAAGGATGGAGGTCACCAAGGCCAGAGCGCGTTCTAATTGCTCCTTCTGTTGCCGCTGCGCCTTATGGGCGTCCCAGGCTGAACCCCGTCGAGGCCTGCCTCGCTTTCTAGCCATTGTATCCGGGGGGTGAAAGAAAGTACCAAGCAGTTGCAGTGATAAACTAAGAAGCCAGGACGAGAGCGGTTGCAGGTGCAGAGCATGAGCAGACCGACTCTGTCTTGGCACACACAAAGACAAACTGCCCGGGAAATCCTTAGCAGAGTGCAAAGAAAAGGTGGTGAACGTTCAAGCGAAGAGCAGAGCCGAGGCAGGAGCAGTCCCGCTCTGTCCAGGCTCATAAGAAAACACATAACCATACACCAGAGTCATCTGTCTTCCCTTATCCTCTTTCATTCTGAGTGCGCAGGGGGTGTAAATGGTCGCGCGAGGGAGGAGTCCCTCCATCGTATGGCCTTTGCTATGGCCATCCACCATCGTAAATGTTGATGTGTGGGTGGCAGCCATCGGCATTTAAGCCCGGGCTTAGTGCTAAGCCTTGTGTCACCACCACATTGCCACGTGTCACCCCATCCGGGGCATAATTTAAAATTATATTAAAAATAATAACTTAAAGTTTTTATTTTTTATATAAATTCACTTTAATAAATAAGTTAGTGATACACTTTTATAAAAATAACTAAGTGAGATGCACTTTTATAATAAAATTATTTCATAATTTAATTTGTATGTACAGTTTCAAAATACATATAGTTTAACAAATAGGATTGAATTTAAAATCTCTAAAGTATTTTTTAATCTAGTAAACTATTAAAAAAATATAATAAATATTAAAAAAAAAAATTAAAAATTAAAACTTGTGGCTTTATGAAATTGCTTATTTACTTGAAAATCTTTGTTTTTTTTTATGAAAAATTTTTAAAACATAATTTCATATTAAAAAAATTAAATTTTTAAGAAAAAAAATTCAAACTTTGTATACTCTATTAGATTTCATCTAATTTATTTGAAAAATGAAACTCTTTTTCCTATTTTTGGTTTGCCAAGATCACACAAGACACAAACCAAAACGCATATCCAAGTTAGAAAAGCTTTTTTCTTTGTTTCTAATGTGCCAAGATCACACACAAAATTCCTAGATGCAGCTTGGAAAGAAAACAAAGTGGAAATATCCATCTAGATAGAAATGATAGTTTTAAACAATGTATAATAGATTAAAAAAAACTTTCAAGACACTGTATATCTCTAGATTTTATATAAATTATCGTATCTTGGAAAAATAAAAACATTTTCAACTAAACGCTCCAAACCTACTGGAGTGGTTCACTCATGGAAAAAATGCTTAAAGTCCTTTCTTGAATGCAATGACATTGGTTTAGGATCTCGATAAACAACAACGAGTTTTTATAGTTGTGATACCATGTTCAATAAACCTGTTATATTCATATAGGTTGAACACCTTAATGCGAGTGTTCACACAAATAGATTAAAGATCATTATATCAATGTATGCATAGTAAAACTCTCAAATAAGGAAATAGTCCATGACCCTAGCCATTTGATGCAATATATTAATGCAAAAAAAATGGTTTATATAAGAATATCTCATAATCTATCATTACCAAATGACCATCTATGCTCTTTAAATCGAGATCATGGACCAATCCGATGTTAAACCACATATTAAGTATCATTAACATCAAGGAAAAGATGAACCATCCAATAAATCTATATCTAAAACATGATTATCACTATTAAATTAAATAATTACAAAAACATATTGAAGAAACACATTTTATCTAAAAACACATTGAACCAAGTTAAATTTAACTAACTTCTAAATGTTTAAATATTTTAATACTTTTTCATCTTGTACTTATCATTAATATTTGAATAGTGTTAGACTTCTGAGTATTATCTATTTTAATATTTATAATAACATGCAAATATTTTTTATTATATTAACATATGATTGGTTTAGGTTACACATGAATACAAAAGAAATTAGATTTGAACAATGTCTTTTAACTAAATTGATTTGAAATAGAATAAGTTACTCTTGTAACAAATAAACAAATTCTGTTTGAAGTGGTGTGGAACAAGCTAGACTGAAATTGTCATCTTTTTTTTAAAATGATGTCTTTGGAAATACTATTGACATAAAAATTCATACAACCAAAATCTATAATTTCCCTTATCGTAATTTGCGATTTTGAAATATAATGAGGTTTTCAAATTAGAGAAATGAACAATAAAATTTACGATTTCACGCCTTCGAGTTTTAACAGATTAAAAACAATCTTTGAAAATGAGAAAAATTGAGTACCAATTATAACGCATGTTACCCTAGTGCCTAGGGATACGGTCGTTTCTTGTGGCTTACGCTTAGGGCGAGTTGGAGAGTTCCGCCATGATTGCCCTTCTCTACCATGTTAAGCTTGTCTGGCACAGCCAGACTCCAGCTCAGATCTTGTCCACAAGAGGAACCGCTTAGATTCTCTTACATTTAAATCTCATTTATCTCTACTCCGCTCATCTACTTCACTGCCCTTGAACCTGAGCTGAGCTGAGGTCATTTCCATTCTTATCAACCTACTAAGTCAGTTTTGGTTGGATTATTCAGATCCTTGGTTGCGGAGGGGAAATGAGGATGTGGTTGGGACTGTGGTTGGGGATCGGTTTTTTGATGGTGTCACTTCAGGGAAGCAGTGCAGTTGCATCTGCATATGAGTTCAAAGTGGGGGCATTGGATGCATGGGCCATCCCCACTGGTGGCAGAAAGGATCTATACCAGCAATGGGTTTCCAACAACACATTCAAAGTTGGGGATTCTCTCTGTAAGCTTTTCTTCTTCTTTTTCCTTTATTTCCTGTACTTTCTTATTGAATTCTCCCTGTATTTCTGTTATCTGCTCCTTGGGTTTACCCCATTTTGTCACATTTCTGTAATTGTAATCAATGTTGGTTTTCTTGAAGGAAAAAACAATGAAAAATTAAGTTATTGCAAATGCATCTTTCTATTGTCTTTTGTCTTTGTGTGCATGGTGTGCATTCTTGGATCTAGGCATAATCCATGGATAGATCTGGTTCCCCTGCACAGCAGAACAACCCTCGGATCCACTGAACCTAAGATGGATTCTTGTGATGGGAAGATCTGAATGTGTTGTTTCTAACTTCAACCGTTTGCTTTGTGATTGGGATTGCAGTGTTCTTGTACCCACCAAGTCAGGATTCAGTGATTCAAGTCACTAAGGAAGCATATAGCAGGTGTGATATATCAAGTCCAATAACATCATTTCAGGATGGGAACACAGCTTTCAAATTCAGTCAGTGGGGTTCATACTACTTCACTAGTGGTGTGCCTGGGCACTGTGAAAAATCCCAGAAGCTAGCAGTTCTTGTATTGGGTGCCAATGGTGCTTTTCCTCCTCCAGATTCTGCTTCTGCTTCTGCTCCTGCCCTTGCCCCTGGGGCGGGAAGTCCGGCTAATAGTGTCAAACCGACTAGTAGTGCTCCTACCATGCAATCTGCAGGTCCTCTCGGCTTTATGGTTGGTCTAGCATTTGGACTATATGCGCTTCTCTTCTAGATCCAGTGTAAACATTTTGTGGCATTCATTCATTCATTCATTATAAAAATATTGGTTGATCTCCTCCACAGTTGACATTTCTCTTGAAGAGAACCCATGAAATTGTGACATTGGTTGTGTAGAATTTGCTCACATTTGAACTATTTTAAAAATTCAGATCAAGAAATTAAATAAGTATCAAGTTGATAAAAGGCCGAGTGAGAGAGCAGTAGCAAGGTGCATTGTAATGATCTCCCTTTATTCATTGACAAATTCTATTACTCATTTATTGTGACTGGTAGTGTACTGTTGGTTGTTTTATTTGGATATGCCTCCTTTTGATTTGAGAGTCTTGCTGCTTCCATTTGAAATTTTGGAGAACATGTAAAATTGAGGAGAATATTGTGTGGGGGAAAGTGCTTGGATTATGGTAGTACATGGATACAATTTGCATGCTTTAGGAGAGGTTCAATACAGGATTTCATGAGATATTACAGTATTTGTAAAACTCTTCAATTTTTCTCAGGTTTGCCCAGTTTTCATTTTGCAGAGTTTTTCGAGTTTTCCCAAGTTTTTCAGGTCCAAATTTATGCTTGCTGAGTTTTGCTGATTTTTCCCAAGTTTTCTGATTTTCCCAATGGATGCCCCTGCGGAGTTTTGCACCTCTGGTGTTCTTAGATAGATAATGAAATGATTCAAAATTTCAATTCGGTGAACAAAACTCAACAGATCAAGGAACCTTTTATTGCTATCTTGCTCAAACTCCTGCTCCTAGTTTCCTCTTCTTTGACAAGGCTGTGAAAGGATCTCTACACCTCCCATCTCTCTCTTGACTCCTGGAATGGCCTCTCAAGGGAAAACAATAAAGTTTGTCTTTGTAAGGATAAAGAAATCTCTTAAATTTTTTGTTTATTGAGTAAGTCATCTGGTCTGGCCCCTGCATTGTCTTCTCTCCACCTAGGAAAGGAAAGCTTGCAGAGAGCTACTAGCCAAGCTTTGTCATCAAGCTTGTAGAGAATACCCTTAAAATGAACAATGGTTAATGATGCCAAAGAACATAGGGAGTAGCTCGTTACACTCCTTAAAACAAAGGTCTTGCAACAGTCTGTGGGCAGAATGGATTCTCTAAGTTCTCTCTATAGAGGTCTACTCTTGTGTGTCCAGGGAGGTCTCAGACCTTGCTAAGTGATAAGTTCCTGTATTTGGTTTGTAGGCTGTTGACACCAGCCAGATTTACCCAACAATCCCAACTAATTACCAATTTCTCAATATCTTAAAAAATAATACATAATAAAATTGTTTTTTTAATGTGGAAGGTCCCACTCCATGTGCATACCGCGTTTTAGACACGGGCTTGGAACTTTCTCACGTAATGAGTTTGTCAAGATGGAAACAGCTGTTTTTAATATTTATAAATATGTAAGCTAAACAAACTTCAAGGTTGTTTGAATCAACATTCTTATTTTTTTTATTTGGATTTAAAAAGCTTGTAATTGTTGTGATACATTATGTTTTTAACAATTTTAGCGAAGGTTTCACATTTCGCTGAATGGATAAGGTTCTCTGAAATCGGTTCTACATTTAGGAAAATGGATAACGTTTTCTCATAATAATCGGCAACCTCCAGTAGCAAAGATTGTTTAGGACGTTGTTAAATGTGTTGGTGTGGAATTTTGTTTGATAGCATAATTTACAATTTTATTATTAATTTTATCTTTCATAATAAGGTAAAATAATTTAAAGAAAATTCAAATGAAATAGATCTAATCAGGGTTGGAATTTCAAAGTTGTTTACGTCGAATTTGACAGTTTACATCACTACAATGCTAGTTTTGCTGATTTCAAGGAAGAAAGTTGACGGTTGCACAACATTTTGAACCGTATTTGACGGGTAAATTGGCCCTTGACGGGCAATTTGCCCATCAAATTCCAACCCTGGATCTAACAAACATGATAGTGTGTGAGATTAGAGAAATATGAACATTTTTAAATAAAAGAGTGATTAGCTCAAAATTTGATGTTTAGAATTAATGATTTACCTTCTCTTAACAAAATTGATATGTTGAAGATGGATACAAATTAAAACTACAAAAAGTCAAATTAAATTAGTCTCTTTATTTTATTAATATATTTTAAAATTGGTCAATAATCTAAATTAAGTGATTTAATAAGTATGCAGGCTAAAGTTTAATACATAAGCACTTCCTACGTGAGAAGAGGTGATCTATTGATCTCCATCTTGATCGAAATACATGAGTCCTCAATTTATAGGATTGAGAAGGCCCAACAAACACCTAAGGTTAGTTGGGCAGTTGAAAGAATCTACGTGAGCTTAAGTCACACAAGTTGTCATGTGTTTAGAAATAAATTCATTTTAAACAAACACACTAAGACCCCTCCATAAGTGAAACATAGAGAGGAACAAAGAAGATCAAAGATGGGTCCTGACAACAATGCTCAATAAGGTATTCATGTACAAACTCTCATAATTGGAGAAAATGAGAAAAACCCGTAGGAAAAAAACCCCTTCCCAAAAGAGAGAATACATCATAAAAAGTGAGGGTAGGAGGACTTAAGATGACCCCACAAGGACAACCTCCTTCACCCCAGGCATCGATCGTAACTGAAGAAAATGAGGGGATGCCAAAGGTTTAGTGAAGATGTCAATAACCTGCTCTTCAATAAGCAAGTACTTCAAGTGAAGAACACCATCCTAGATGAGCAACTGAATGAAGTGCATGTGAATCTCATTGTGCGTTGTCCTTTGATGATCAAAGGGGTTGCAATAAGATGTAAATGACACTTTGATTATCACACCAAAGAGTAGTGGGATGATCCTGTGAAATGCTTAACTCTCTTAATAGTTGTCGAAGCCAAAGGACTTCTTGACTAGCAAGAACAACAACACAATACTCAGCCTTGGCAGATGATAATGCAATTGTTGATTTTTTTTACAAGACCAAGCAATAGGAGCATACCCAAGGCGATAAGCAAAGCCAAAAGTGGACTTCCGATCATCAACTAAATCGACCTAATGAAAATTAGTGAAGCCCTACAGCTGAGAAGCACCTGAGGTGAACTGAATGCCAAACTTGGTAGAGCCTCGAATATACTTCAGAATGCGCTTAGCTGCCTTCCAATGACTCTCATGAGGATATTGAGAGAATCGAGATATAAGCCCAACTGCAAAGGAGATGCCAGGACGTGTATGCGTCAAATATAGTAGACTCCCAACTAGTTGTTGATACAACGATGGATTGACTCGCGATGAAGAGCAACTGGTAGAAAGAGTGACACCTAACTTGAATGGAGTAGGTGTTGAATTACAATCAACCATGCCAAAGCATTGAAGTAAGTCAAGGGCATACTTTTGCTAAAAAATAAAGATTCCTTCTAAAGACTGAAGAACCTGTAGACCAAGAAAATAATGCAGAAGACCAAGATCTCTCATATCAAACTATTCCATCGATGCTTGTTGAACATTCTGAATCAAGGATGAATAACTCCTTGTGATAATTAAGTCATCCACATACAAAACCAGAATCAGGAGATCACTGCCCTGTCTTCTAGTGTAAATAGGAGGATCAGAATGACAATGCTGGAACTCTAAAATGATCAGAAAATTGCCCATCTTCTCATACCAAACTCAAGGAGCTTGTTTGAGACCATACAATGAACATTGAAGCCTGCATACAAGAGAGGCCTGTTCAAAACCGAGAGCCTGCTCCATGTAGATTTTCTCTTGTAAATCCCCATGCAAAAAGGCAGTCTTCACATCCATCTAGTAAAATGACCAACCTTGAGAGGTAGCAAGAGAAAGCACAAGACGTATGGAGTTCATTTTGACAACAAGGGAAAAAGTCTCAGAATAATCAATCCCTCCAACCTATGAAAATCTCTAGGCCACTAGTTGTGCCTTATGTTTGTCAACAAAACCATTTGCAACATATTTGGTTCTATAGACCCATTTGCAATGAACTGGTTTTCGTCCCTTAGGAAGAGGAACACGATCCCATGTGTGATTCTTCATCAAGGAAGAATACTCCTCTGGCATGGCAGCTTCGAATTCAGTTTTCCCAACAACATCAAAGAATTGTTGGGGATCATCTGAAATGGCATGAATCAAAAGAGAGATACATGTTGTATGTGGCTAAATGTTGCAATGAGTAGGAGAAAAATAGTTGAAGTTTGTAGGCTCATAACCATACCGATCAAGTATCTTTCACTCTTGAAATATCCTCTTCAATTATTGTTCTTAATCAAGTTGTTCCTGTGCAGGTTGCTTAACTATTGTTGGCTGATTTTTGACTAGTTGAGTTTCCTCATCTGCAGTTGTCTGATGTTCCTCGTCTTCTTGTTTTTTTTTTTAAATTGTTAGAATGATCTGCACCATCATGGCAATCTATGGATAGAGTAGGGTTAGGTGAGTGTTTGAAATTCTCATCAAAATGGACAGCCTTGCAAACAAGACATCATTAGTAATAGGATCAAATAACCTATATGCCTTCATATATGCGCAGTAGGCAACAAATATTAGTGGTTGGCTCTTTCATTTGGAATTAATGCCCACGTCGCATTGCCAAATACTCTAAAAGTAGAGACATCGGGCTTATCATGACTCCAAGCTTCCTTTGGGGTCATATGCAACACTGCTTTATGAGGTATCCAATTCAAAATGTAATTTGCATAGCTCATTGCTTCAACCCAGAAGGAGGATGACATGATCTTGGACTGAATCATGCAGTTCGCCATTTCTTTCAATGTCATGTTCTTTTTTTTCAGCAATGCCATTGTTGATGCATAATACCATGTTCTCTACAAAAAAATTTGAATGCCTGACTGATATACTCCCCCCAATTATCTGTGTGCATATTCTTGATAGAATGAGAGGTTCTCAAAAAAAGCCTTGAAGGTCTTGAAAGTTACAAAGACCTCACTTTTGAAAGTTAAGAAAGTACACCCAAGAGCGTCATGAGAATTCCTCAATGAAAGTGAGTACATACATAGCCCTTGAAAATGAGCGTGTTGAAAAAATCATGAGATCACTATGTACCAACTCAAGAGGTGTTGTAGCATGCAAGGCTTTTTTCCTTTTGGAAAAGGATCTTGATGTTGTTTTCCAAGAACATATCCTAGACAAACTCCATCAATACAAGAAACTTTGGGAAGTCCATGAACCAATTTTTGTGTGCTTAACTATTGCAAGTACATGTAGTTTAGATGTCCAATTCTTTCATGCCAAAGCCTACTCAAAGAATCAACATGTGCAATGAAAGAGGAAGTCGAGAAAGGCTCAAAACCAACGAACTTGTACAATCTGGAGCTATGATCAACTCTTCCAAAGGAAACAACAATGTCTGGACTCAATAGCTCTCGAATGACTACATCATTAGGAGAACACTATTGTTTTCCCATCATCAGAATGACAAATCTGATAAATTGAGAGTAGATTAGAATGACAGATCTGATAAATTGAGAGTATATTAGCAGAGATTTCAGGAACAATTAGAACATCATTGATGCACCCTTCATCTAACTGCACAGTGATCCTAAAACATCAAGCTATGTAGAGTCTCCAATGGCAATCTGAGAAATGCTATAATCATATGTTGAAGGCAGTAACTCATTGGTATGAATCATATGATGAGATGCATCTGAATCCAATATCCAGCTACCTGAAGATGCATACAAGGCTCGAAGAGATAAAGCATGCCCTTTACATGTAGAAGAAGGTTTGGACACGAAAATTTGTGTGTTGTTGCGTGGATTCATTCAATGCCTCTAGTTTCTTCCAACATTTTGATTATGGATGCCTTGGACCATCGCAAAAACTTCAAGTTTCATTTGACTTTTTCTTCTCTGTCTTAGAGGAAGAATCACCAGACTTGGAAGGTGGAGATGATTTTGTTTTCTATTGGGGTTCGGGGGGGAGTCTCACTACCTTGTACAACATATTTCTTCTTTTTATATGGGGCTTTGTGCTTACCTTTGGAGGAATGGGCCACAAGAGCTTGATTTTTAGAGTTTGAAAGGGCATCAAGTTGCATAAGCTTGGATTGTTCCCTAGTAAAGTGCTCACAAAAAATATCAAAATAAGGCATTTTAAATTCATCTCCTAGTGCATCCATTGTAGAGTAAAATGTAGAATAAAATCCTTGATAAGGACCTTTCAATTTGGATATAATCACGAAAGTGCATTCATCATTGGATTTGGATTTTCCACACCCTTTCAGTTGTGCCACCAATGACCTAAATTTTGTAAGATAATATTCAATAAATGCATGCTCATCAGCTTCCAACCATAGGACTCGAAATTCATGGACTTCACCAAATAAGGAAGCCAACTTGTCCCATCTAACTTTCGGAGTTTTACAATCAACAATATAAAACAACAAACAATTTGACACATGCAAACCAATGAGACCCGTAACTTCATCAAGTTTGTTTTGATACACAAACCTCTAAATTTCTTTAGTGAATACGGATTGAACCTCAACTAACATTTGCCAAAGCCCTTTTGATTGCCATTTACAATTGAGAATACAAAGAGAACACATGTTTGTGCCTGTGTAACTTATGTTTACAATGTAAAGATGGAAGCTAATGCTCAAATCAAAGAGCCCTAAAAAAACGAAATTTACAACACTGTTTTATTTTTGCCCTTCAGATTTAAGAGTTCTTCCTTGATATTGCGTGCGTGGAAGGAGGGGAAATTGACATTGGCCTTGCTCCGTGATGGAACCCTAGCCATCCACTCTGGTATTCGAACCCGCCAATGAACTTCGAATTTCAGAGTCCGCGGGACCGCCTGCAAAACCCACAACTAGGAAATGGAAAACGTGTTTCCCCTGCCCCACACTCTGACCTGGTAGCTCATGGATATCATTATTTAATACTCATTCATTCGTCAGAGGCTGGAGTTCTTGTCACCGAAAGGATTTTGATTTTCAGTGATAAAGAAAACACCCACAGAACCTCCCTTCGGTCTGGACGTGAAAGGAGTAAAAGAAGTACTTGCACGACCACCCAATTTATCCTGTCTCTGCACTTCTGCAACAACCTCAACAACGTCCACATATGGCTCCGCTCTGATTTGAAATTGAATGGAAAGCGAGGGATATTCGTCACTCAAAAGGATTGCATGGAATTCACTGAAAACGAGCGCTGGATGGAGAACACGCCCATCAACACCGATGTTGATCGATCATCGTGGCTACTGAGAGCTTGGAAGCAATAGAGAAAAGGAGAACAACTGGGCATTAATCTCTCAGACAAGCAACAACGGGGAAGTCCTGCTACAGCTACAGCCCCAACTACAGCCCAACTACATTTCCTTGAGCAACGACCAGAAAGGAAGGAAAAAGCAACGTACACGAGGAGGACAGTGGGAACAAGGGAGAACGATCTCAGTTGAAAAAATGATCCTGGGCAAATCGTTGCAAAATCGTTCTAATAATACCATGTGAGAAAGAAAAACAAGCCGGTATGCCAAGGAAAGAAAAGTATGAGAAGGGGTTTGCAAAATCGTTCTACTACCAATACCATGTGAGAAAGAAAAACAAATCCGGTATGCCAAGGACTGCAAAGTCCAAACCTCCTACAGGAGAATCTATTAATCTCCATCTTGATCAAAATGCATAAAAGAGTCCTCAATTTATATGATTGAGGAGGCCTAACAAACATCTAAAATTAAAATTAATTGGGCAGTAGAAAGAATAAGGTTAACTCACACAAATTGTTATGTGTTTTAAAATAGATACATTTTAAACACTAACAATTATATAAAATAATTACATTTGATTGCAAATTTTCATATATCACTCTAATAAATGTTCATGCAAAGTGAAAGTGCATTTAGTTAAATAGAATGTTTAAAATCAAAGAAGGGATGGAAAATGCAAAGTGAAAGTGTATTTAGTTAAATAGAATATGGAAATTAAATTAGTGACATAATTTAAATATCAGTTCTCTTGAATTTTATGTAGGGATTGAAATTCTTTATCCCATTGTAGAGGGCAAAGTAATGTAAGTCAGGTGCAAATTAGTATCATTTTCTTAAGACTATCATGTTATTTGAAATAAAGATGAATAATATGATAGAAAATATAAAAATATAAAGAATTTATATTTTTATTAATTTAAATGCTAACAATCTATAAATCTAAAATAATATGACCACTCGATACTTCATTTTGACCTCGATACAATGATTGAATCTCCATCCCTTATTTCTTATACACCCTCATGACCAACAAGAGTAACCTCTCAACTCTCATCAAAACAATGTCTTGAGCATTTTGACCTTGATACAATGATTGAATATCCATCCCTTATTTCTTACACAACATGATGACCAACAAGAGCAACCTCTCAACTCTCATTACAACAATGTCTTGAGATGGGTTGAAATATTTAAACTGAATTTTAGTAAAATGTAGGAATATGTAGTATCATGACTTATGCTAACCTCCAAAACTCAAAGCCCTTTCCATATACAAACTACATCCAACAAATCCTAAATAGACCCAATGTTCAATCCACCCAATCGTTTACAAAGTCTTGCAACCCTTGGGTCCACACATTCAACTTGTGCACCTAAGGCATCCTAACTATCTCATACATCCATTGTTCCAACCGCCTTGCTTGAATGATTTCCATGGAAATCCTTTCGTGTCGCACGTCATGTGGGGCATGCATTCATTCAATTTGTTATGCATGTCCAACTGTTTAGTCTCTCCTACTCACTGACTAGGGTGTTGCACCCCAAGTCAAGTCATTGTTGTTTGTGCACCCATGAACCAAGGAATATTCATCGTCCAACTCATTGTGCAACCTCTATAAGAAACCCCAAATGACAAATCTCATCTTCTTTCCATACTTAGCCAAATTTCTTTGCTAGCTTTTTGGCATTTGGGTATTCCCTACCAACATGAAAGACTGCCCAAAGCACACTCGTACAATCTTACAACCTACCAATTCCCATCTCAATGGATAGGTTGAGGTGCCCATTGTGAGCTCTAAGAGAAGGGCCTTACATCCTCCCCCACTTAAAGTCATTGTCGTCCTTAGCAACATCTCCAAGAACTTGTTGTTGCAAATTTTGTTGCCTAGACTATCACATCCATCCATGGCCAACTCCTTCAACCAATTTGAAATGCCACTATTAGAATCATTGTGACATTTTCCATTGCACAAACTACCTTTGTATGGACATTCCTTTTCCGAAAATCTGCCAAGCATTGATTCCTATATGCCCATGATGTTGTCACTACCCCTTGTTGCTTCTATAACTCAACCTTCACTAAGAAGATCACTTGACTGACCAATGTTGTTGCTACTACCTTCTATTGTTGTTACAACTAAGATGTCTAATATTGTTGCAACTAACTACTACTATTGTTGCTACAACTTAGTGTCTAATGTTGTTGTTGCTTCCTTTTGATGTTTCTACAACCCAACTATCCAATGTTGTTTTAGTTTGTTATTGATGTTGTGCAACCCAACTATCCAAGCACAACCTTAATTCTATTGTGTCCTTATGCTTTTGGAAGAGGATCCACGAACCATACAAAGACCTAGAAAGCTCGAAGAAGCTAGTGTCAATGAGCTTAGTCAACTACCACTTCAATTCTTCCAACTCAACTCTAGAAAGTCAATAGGGATCCTTAGACAAAGGATACAACTCTAGTTCAAGCTCAATATGATGGTCAACAGTGCACCTTGGTGAGAGATCTTTAGGAAAACATCTGCATCTGATCTACAAACTCATCCAACACATTGGAAAGTGCTAGAAGAACATGCATCCCTCATCCAATTCTACAATCAATGTTGCAACATGAAAATGAGACTATAGGGCCCATCCACCCTCTTCATGCTAAGTGCATAAACCATCTGCACCTTTCATTTTGACTTCCTTGATGTTGTGCTCACAACATGAGTCTTCAACCACTAAGTATCACTAACTTATCTGCATATGACATGAGAACTAACTAATTTCTCCTTAGGAAGTCCTACCTAATGATGACTTCAAATTCATTCGTCCGTAATATTGTGAAGTTTTCACTAGCCTTCTATTTATCCAATTGAATTTGAACTACAGATGCAACCCCATATGTTTCCTTAGCGTTAGAATTCACCACCTTAACTAAAGCACTGCACTATCCAACTCTAAGTTTGAGTTCTTTCCAACTCCTTCTTCAAGAAGTTGTGTGAGGCACCATGATCCACCATTTCCTACACCACTCTTCCATTGATAATCAAGTTCACATAATAAAGTTGATTTAGGTTATGTCCTTGGTTTCGAACCAAGACACCTATTCTTTGCAAAGTATCATCTGAGAAAGGTTCCTTCCTTTTATCTGCCACATAAGCCAAATATGCACAACTTGTTAAAGGAATTGAACCACAACAAGAAGAAACCAAAGGTTTAGCTATGATTGAAGTGGATTACCAATGCCAATGGGTACCATACAATGCCATATTTATAATATCCATGGGGAAACATATGGAAGCATATTTTTAATGCATGGCCTGGAGATTTCCATACAAAGACATGCAAAGACTCACATCAAATACCATGGGAAAATACCATGGGCCCATAAACCACTAACGATAAACCCAAAATGACCGAATCAACGACTCTATGACTGAGTCAAGATTAACCAAACATATACCTCTGAAATTAAAACAATCTAAAACCTAAAATTATTACCATGAGTAATTTTTTATCTCCTTGGGATCTGAATTTTTTTATAGTATGAAACCTTGCCAAAACAAATTTATATCGAAAATTCCAAGATGACTTGTTTGAAATTGATTTTAGGACTAATCACAAACCTTGAATTACAGGCTATATCTCAACAATTATAATGAATCGATAACTAAAATTTGTACCACAAGTACCTCAATATTTTTCCTTTAAATCCTCAAAATTTCATTGTCTAAAGCATCCTAGAAAAAAATTATCGCGATAATTCTAATATGTCTCTGTTGAAGGAGCGAAACCCTAGGAATGTATGCTATGAAACCAAATGTTATGAACCAAGCACCAAAACTAGTCAATGAATAATCCAATTTGAGGGGGAAACCTCGTTTTACAATATATGCAATGCACAAAAATATATGAGATGATCCTAAAAATAGGTTTCCTTGGTGTATAAATATATATATATATATATATATTGGTCTCCTATATATATATAGGAGACCAAGGGTACAATTATAATTAAAAGGTCTAGCTGACAATACTAATATAACAATATAAATACAAGTACTCAATAAATAAGACTTTACATGGGGATTTATGATTAACATGGGGCTTTGTCTAGGGGATTAACATAGAGCTGATAGCACTACTTTAATAAGAGTGACTCTCCCTATTGGGTTTAACTAATGGGCTCCCCACTATATGAACTTAGTCTTGATTTTGTGTATACTCTACTTCCATAGGTTAGAAGCAAGGGAACGTAGACAAATAGCCATTTCCAAATACATAAAATAGTTCCATGTTACCTTGTAAGGAAATTGGAAAATGTTAGAGAGAATTAATAGATAACTTTAACTCATATTCCAGGTGAATATTTGACTTTCAAGATGATTTATTTTCCCTCCAGACGCTTGAGTGAACATGTCCATGTTTTTCTTGAACATTTTGGAAATATTAATTGAAACTCCACTCAGAAGCAATGTGTCATATGAAAAAATGGTAACATTTAATACTTTTTACTCCCATGACCATTTGAATCCCTAGAAGAGAACATTTTCCTTGATCATCTTCTAATATATTTCTGAGAGATTCTACCATAATTATGTATAGCAAGGGAGGTAAAGGACAACCTTGCCTTTGATATTTTTTTTCCTTGAAAAATCCTACTAGATTCCCGTTGACTAATGGTGAGATCCAAGGATTATTGATACATGTAGAGACCCATCGAATGAATTCGGCACAAAATCCAATCTTGTGAAGAACATCAAAACGGTAGGAATGATTCACCTGATGACATGAATTTTCCATGTCAATATTAACAATCATTCCCTTGTCTCCTTTAACCCTACATGCGTGGATCACTTCCTGAACTAGAGTGATATTGTCAGTAATTTTTCCTTTTTCCATAAATCCTCCTTGATTCTCTGATACAATTTTACAAAGAAAGAGTTTAAGCCCTTTTGCCACAATTTTAATAATGATCTTGTATGAGGCATTGCACAAAGAGATTGGTTTGAACATAGAAAAGTATGAAGGATTTTCTTCTTTGGATATGAGAGCCAGGAATGAGGAGTTTGTGGCCCCTCCCATTCTAAAATATTCTTGAACATATTGAATCATTTTGATGAGGTCAAACTTGATTGTATTCCAGCATTCCCTATAAAATTTAATAGAGAATCCATCTAGCATAGGAGCTTTGTGAGGGTCAAGATCCCAAATCGCATTGTGGATTTCTTCCTCATGCACTCTCTAAATAATCACCTTATTTTCTTCCAAAGATATGGATGTAGGAATGTTTTCCAACATGGCCATAACAAATTTAGGTTTAGCTCCTTGTTTTTCTATATAAAGATTCTTGAAGTGGAGGAAAGCTGCTTCTTTGTTGTGATTGAAGGTACTAAAATTTTCTCCACTAGTGGATGATATCTCTTTGACGTTATTCCCCCATATCCGAGCTCTCACTTGCTTATGAAAATATGCATTGTTCCTATTCCCAGCTTCGAGCCATCAAATTTTGGACTTCAATATCCATTTCATTTCCTCTTTTCGGAGGGATTTTTCATATCAATGAAATGCCTCTTTTTCCTCTGCTACCGTTTCTTGTTCAATTTTTTTTGAATTATTTCTAAATTATCCCCATTTGTATGAACCTCAATCCGAGGAGAAGGGAAATGAGCTTTGGCCCACTCCTTTAGTGCCTTCTTTGTGGATTTTAGAACTTTCTGCTCCCAAATATGAACAGGTGATCCAACGACCCACTTACTCCAAGAGTTCCTTATAATGTCAAGCACCATATTGTCCTGAAGCCAAAGGAGATTAAAGATAAAGGGGATAGGGCCATAATCATGGATTTATTCGAGATGAAGGAGAATGGGCTTGTGATTAGATGTTTCCCACAGAATAGTTTAGAAGAAGTTGTATAATTTTTTTCCTAAAATGAGCTCTGGACCAAAAATCTATCAAGCCTTGCCACAATATGCTTAGGTCCAATTCACTTATTAGTCCAAGTTTATTTTCCTCTGTGAGGCTTGACATCCACGAAGTCCCACAAAGAGATAAAATCTTACATCCTTTCTCTAAAGGGGTCTTGAACTATACTCACTCCACTTTTCTCCCTTTGATTAAGGGTGTTGTTGAAATCCCCTTCCATTATATTATTATTATTTCATTGATTCATCCCTTTCAAGGTTGTTAGAGAGTCCCAACTTACCCCTTTTTGAGAATATAAGACTATAATATAAGCATTTACTAAACTAATCTCTTCACTTGATTGCCAATTTTTAAGGTAAGTGTGTAACCCGTTATGAGTGTGTTGGCTATATATTAACCTCCAAATCGAGTTGTTCCAAATATTATAGAGACCCATATGGCTCCTATGGCACTAACAATTTGACCTTCACTATTTTTCCAAAAAAATTACACCTAAGGATGGCTTCTTCCGCTTCTAGTTTAATCTCCTAGAGTAGAATAATTGAGGGGTTTTCCTTTTTAAACTAAAATCATTGTTGATTCCATGTTTTCCTTACAACATAATCCCCTAAAATTACAGAAGACAATATTCTTTACTTACTTGAAGATTTTTTAGATCCATCCCTCGGTGGATTCAGTCTGATTTGATTTCTTATGGTTCTTTTTCCCATTATACTCATAATTACACCGAAGGTGTTTTTAAGGGGGTGGTTGTGTCCAAGCCTTCGTCGTTTGTCCATAGCCACTTGGAACCCACCCCCTGTCAAATTTCCATTCACCCTGGACTGTCCACCTATTCTGTTACCATTCGCGAGAAATTATGTTTGTGTTTCTGTTGTGACGTCGACTTCGCTGTGACTAGATCCGATTGATTGATCATTTACAAGGTCCTTCAATAACGAAGTTCTCAGACGATCGTATGTGGGGAGCCTCTCTATTGTTTCCCATGCCAACACCTCCTTGTCGCATCTACGCACTTTTGAAGTCGATGACAGACCTGGGAATCGATCGCTACTTCCAGACAAATTTAGGCTGCTGGAACGCAAAAGGCTTTTTTTTCCATTGCCTCCTTCAATACACAATTTTAACTAACAGGCACATTCATGTACATCTTACATGGTGACTTGACCTACGATTCATCCACATCTTACACGGTGAGTTTCCACCTAATGCATACATTTTCACTGAAAATTACAAAACTCAATTATTAAGAGAAGTGTGACTTACCACGTAATGGACAACTTTTAATGAGAAGTTATTTACAAACCATTAATAAAAAATATATCAAATGGGAAGTTATTCTATTAAATTAACTACACAACATTAAACAAGGGTTGTATGGCAGCTTAGTCCCTGCCAAGTAAATTTGGAAATGGAGTGTACCTAGATGAGATCATTGAACTAATTAAAGTGTCCCAACAATTGTCAATTTACTATAAAATCATTGTCAATTTGCTATAATTATTATTTGTCTTTATTAAAAAAAATCAAAATCATTATTCAAAGAGAAAGATATATACAAGTTGTCTATATCATTTTGTTTTTCATCTTTAACTATATTTTTACTATTTTATTTTCATTTAAAATGAAATTCAAAATTACTATTAAAAAGAAATTACACATATGTCATCATACATAATTAAATGTATATCATTTTGTATGAATCTAGTAGGAGTACACTTTGTATTAATGATAAGAGAAAAGCATAAATGCAATAATAATGAAATAAATGGATAGTAATAATGAGAGAACACATGACATTTTTTTTTTTTCATAATTTTTTGTATAAAAGGTACTAGGTACTTATAACCAAGTTTATTGATTATGTAATTAATTTGAAATATTGAAATAAGTGAAGGCAACAATAAGACTTAGAATATATCAACCAATGAGAAATGAGAAAAACAAATATTTTTATTATATCAGAAAAAATATATTTGTTTTATTAAGTTAAACATTACACTACACACATAAATTTAAAATACAAGGAAAATTAATGTCAAATCAATAGCAAACTCATTGCTATATTCCCTTGGCAAGGGACTAATAAAGAGAAACAATGAATAAGAGATATACATTCGGTAGTAAAAAATTCTTAAAACATGAAATTATATATGAATGTATGAAAAATATTAAATAGTGAATTTAATAAAGAGATGCATTGAATAAGAGATATACATTATGTAGTAAAAAATTCTTAAAACATGAAATTATATATGAAGATATGAAAAATATTAAATAGTGAATCAATCATTGATTTACTACATAATAATAATAATAATCTATTTTTAAGGTAACACACCAAATTGGTGTATGAGACCCCCTTGTTTGTGGGACAAGGGACCCCCCTCCGCCCATCGATTTGACTGGTAAAGTCTACGAAGGTATACATACCCTACCCTCCTCTGGATTTGAACCTGTGACCTCTTAAGAGGAAACACATGTTCTTAACCATTAGGCCCACTCAGGCTGTATATACTACATAGTGTATTCTTACTATTGAATACACATTATTTATCATCCACCAATCAAGATGCACCAAACTAAGTGCTTAATATTTCCCAAATATTATGTTGTGTTATGTCTATGTATGCAATTGTTCTATGTTCTATTATGTCTGTGTATGTGAACCCCGAGAGAGGAAGAAACCCTAACACCTTACAACCATAGGCAAGCATGGAGAAACATTCACCTTACAACCATAGGCGAACATGGAGCAACATTCTGTGAGCCAACATTATGGAGATATATCTCACGGTGAGTCTTGGGATTTCTTTAATCATATTTTTTTTACTCTTTTTCATTCGTCCATTGAGGCCTTGATGTTAAATTTTAATCACACAGAGTTCCAGAATGGAATCTGTCGAATGATGATCCAGCAGTGATCAGAATCTGGACCAGGGGTCTAAAAAATGCTCAATTTTCAAAGTGCTCGGAATGCAACGAAAACGGTGCCATTGCGTCCGTCTCGTTCTCCTGATTCCGACGGTATATTTATTTTCGCAAATGGAGTCCGTATGGAGAAGTTATTGAGGTCTGTTCGCCGAGCCAAACAGGGAAATTTTGATGCTGACTGGGCAGGCCGTACAGCTGACGTGGCGGCCGTACAGTGATGTGGCCTGTCCATACAGGACACGTGGCAGCTTCTGGGCATGACACGTGTCATGCATTTATGGGATTTTCAAAATTCGTTTGACCAATATTGAGGTGACACGTGTCACCACTGGATGGGTGACACGTGGCACCTGCTGACGTCATCATCTTACGTGGCCGGAATGACGTGGCAGCTGAGTTGGAAGTGCTGACGTGGCAGGTGGGTGACTTGGCGCATTTTAATTGGACAGTGGTTGGCGAACACACGGTTGACACGTGCCCGAATTTAGGCGAATAATAAAGAGACACATGGCCCAATCCATGGGTGCCACGTGTCCCTCTTTTATTGGTTTGGATTTGCATTCAAAATTTTATTGGGTCGCCGAATGGATTCGAACACCGGACCTCCTATTCGGTTGAGCGCTTTAGCACATGCCATTCTACCAACGCGCCACGCGTTGGCTTTTGTATAACATATGGCAAATATTTTATATGAAGTTACATTTCTGTATTAACCGGCGGGGGTCGGGCTGGGGCTAAGCCCCAACCCGTGGTTACATTGCTTGTACCATACGACCATTCAACGGAGGAGTTTGCGCGGGAGTATTAACATATGGTTCCAAATGTTAAAAAACGTGGTTTTATTGTGACCAAACGAAGGGCGCAAGGTTCCAATGGGAGCTCGATTCCAATGGCCGGTGGTTATATATATTACATTGGCGCGCATATACTTGGTATTACATTGCATTTGTGTTGCAATGTATATTTTATACGACCGTGTTTATATTTGAACCATATATATTACATATATATGTGTTATTTGTTATATAAACTATGTATTTATGCGCGCGGATGTTAGAAACAAAACCCAAAGTATTTACCCACATTCAAATGGTTAATACGCGGGGTTTGAAACTGCGACTTGGGGTTTAACTATGTAACCCGTGGGTTTTGTATGCGCGCGCGATTTTTTTTAATCCGGGTTTCAAACGGTTTTCCATATGCGCGCGACATTTGTCAAGTTTTGGGTTTAACAATGAACAGGTAGCCTTTTTGTGCGTGGGACGTGGCCACATGGTCACCCATGCGCCCAACACCTCCGAGCTTGGGGGTTGGATTCGCGTTAACGGTTCGACAGATTGGCCCCAATTGCGGGACGCGCTGGAGGCTGGGTTTTGTGAGCGAAAACGCTCGGGAGCTAGGTTCACTTTTGACAGGTGCATTCTGGCGAGTCGATAACAGAGCTTGGAGAAAGCAAAAATGGAAGCAAGCATAACTTGATGAGTTTTTGGCCAAATGAGGCTCTGTAAAAGCCCAGCTAGGGGTTTTTGGACGTTCTGAGTCCATTGGTGAGGTTATCACAGGCATTTGGAGACTTCTAATGCAGGTTTTTAACCATTGAAGCTTGAGGGAGCTCCAGGGACCATTGAAGCCCTCATTGTTTGAGGCATTGCTCTAATGAGCACTTAATCATTTTCTGAGACTGAATAGTCATTTCTGACTGATTAATATGCTCTGAACATTTTGGGATAGGTTTCAGATCCATTGGAGGACTTCTACAGGTATTTTTACCTCATTCTTTCTCAGGGAAGCTTGGAGGCCACATGTAGGAGAGGTCATTGTTGGATGTGCCATTGTCCATTTGCAGAGTTTTTACAGTCAATTTTGGGGTTTTATTGTATTCTGAATCCAATGGTACAGTCTGTAAAACCATTGGAGTTGAGCAGCAGCTTGTAATGAGCATTTGACAAACTAATCCCAAAGAGCCAAGTCCATTGAAGGAGGCTCAAGGAGACGTAGCCCAGAGAGGGGTGAACTCCTTTATCATCTTGGTATTGATGTGATAATTATGTGTTATTTGCTGCACTTTTTATGGCTGTGTATTGATTATTAACACATAATTAATCTGATAAAAGAACATTCCTCACACATACACATTGCAAAGAAGACATCAAGAACTTAACACATAAACCCTCTTGCACATTATAACACATGAAGCAAGGTCCTGTTAAGATTTAATTTATGAGGTAGAGGGTGCTTGCATAGCATAACAAGTTAGCCTTCTATTTTCAGATCAAGCAGGTTCTAAGAGGTGATGGAACGCTCATCTGTTAAATTTCTTAAGCTCTTACAGGGATAGAACATTGGTTGTGTTATTGATATTCATCTACCACGCCAAGTCAATAGTAGGAGCTGTCCTCCAAAAAGGATGTTAGATCCAATAGGAACTCCTCCACTACCTAGCTTTCCATTTCTATTCCAATCACCTCTTCAGATTTCTTAGGATCCTCCAATTCTTGTTCTCCTACTCATTGTTGTGAGTAAGTATCAATTCCTTTTATAAATTAAAATCCCCAAGGGCACGCTGCTCTCGTAACAGTCGGAGAAATAAGACTGTTTCCTTCACCGACTCCAAACTACCCCTCTGTTTTGTATGGACCCGTATTACTTTGTTGACACTCCGCCAGTTTCGAACCTACAATGTAGAGATAAAACTGAACCTAACTTCATCGACTCCAAATTGCATATTTGTTGACAGCCCCTATGTGAATCTATTCCTGTAATTGCATATGTACTTGATTTAGGATGTCTACGGTTTCATTTGTTTCAAATAGTACACTTAAACCTTGCATTGCATTTGGTCCTTATCATTGGTCTTGGTCTCCTTTGTCGGTTTTAGGGTGTCATTTCTATTAAGTTTTTTTACCACTCATTTCCATAGTCATTTTGACTAAATATCTTTTTTCTTCAATGAAATATTTGAGCTTCATTGATTCGTAAGTGTACCTTTTCCAAACGCTCTTCAGCCCAGGGAGCTTCTAGACAATTTGTGCAAGTAATTTTATATATTTTTTTACCTCTAGGGTTTTGTACTATGCACAACCATTAAAAAATGAGCTTTTGATGTTGTTTGTTCTTTGTGTTTTGTAGCCAATATATGACAGCGACAACTGATGTGATGAGATCAAGTGTTGTGGGAAGGGTTCTTTAGTGATTTTCATCGTCTGTCCATGACAAATGAGAAATTGTCACCTGTTTTTACAGTTTTCACCGCCACCTGTATAGTTTTCACATATGTGATTTTTGTCGTCTGAAAAATCGCCCCTTGTTTTCACAGTTGTCCGGTCCAAATTAGAAAGATCCACCGCAGAGTGACAATCATAATTCCATCTCCATCGAAATAACACAATCAACAAATTTCTTCGCAAGATTCAAAGAAATTTGTATGTAGTTGCAGAAGCTTCCCACGACTACTGTATCAAATGAAATTTACCGCTGCAATGGCCAATCCAATCATTTCCCTTTGCATTTTCCTACTATCGTTCACACCTGCCAATCCAATCATTTCCCTTTGCATTTTCCTACTACCTTTCACATGTGTTGAACAACTTAATTTTATGGTGGGATTAAAATTAATTGAATGCAAGACAGAGTCCGAGACGTGTCCAACAAGCTAGGTAGTCATCCGACAGGGACAATATTTGAGCGATGGCAGAGCATCCTTCCACCCGTCAAAAAATCTTGCGGAGAATTTTGAGATGATAAATTAGAATGTGTTATATCTTGTCATTTTAAAAGTTAGCAAGGAAAGCATTGTATGTAAACCTTCATAACCCGAGTCTCCACACAACAATACAACAATTGGAAAACACCGTAAGAAATACTTATTAAGCCTAGCCCAGATATAGGAGCATGAGGAATAAGAACTTTTTTCAAAATCCTGGGTTTTAATAAGCTTAAAATCTTCATCTTTTGTCATGCCTCCTCTAGGACTCCGTGAATCCAAATTTAACTAGGAATTAATTATAGCTCGTGCCTTGTGAGGGAGCAAGAAACTCCCATAGAATGGAGACATGTTAAACCCTCGGCGGTTGTTATTTGATCTTTCTGGTGGGATACAACGTTTGGTCATACACAACCCAACTCCTTTTCAATGACAAGTGATGAGAAAAATGAAAAGATATGAGCAAAGTCGAGAACAATGAAAATACGTGAGCAGAGTCAAGTCTATTGCCATAAAAAAAACACCTTACATAGCCTACAAAGAAAGTAAGTGGGTGCTTTATAATTAAAGGAAGAATAATTCAACATGGTAACTACTGTTTGTACATATCAAGCCCACTCAGTCACAGGGCAGTGCACACGATCGCCCGAAGAAACTATATAATACAAAAATACATGTACAGAGAGAAGAGCTCCAGGCATCCAGTGACAATACATTAGGCATCCAATAACAATACATTGTACATGGGTCACGATCAAGGCAGGAGACTGAGACCAGATCTTCACTTTTTACCCTTCAATCCTCCACAGAAAAAAAGGTATGCAACAAAGTGCAGTGGCATAGGCTGCCCCTTTACACATGGCTAACAAGAGCTTCTAGGCCCCTTCCACGTCCAAGTTGCCTACCTTATTTCTTACGACTGCAACTTGGACTCTCATTCCTGAATAATAACCTTAGTTTAGTTTTAGTTATGGTCTAAAAAACTGCAGATAAATTCAATATTTTCATAGTCAACTACAAAGTTATAACCTAAATTTCAATAATTTTGAGAAAAAAAATGATAACTAAGCAATCTATTTGAGAAAAAAAAATTAAGCTCCATCACTATTAAAAGGTAGAAAAATAAAACAAAGATGTCATTTTTAATTGAAGATTCATGAAGAATTTAGTAAAATTAACATG
>ML791672.1:320508-336227 GCA_009831015.1 Picea engelmannii
GAAGCTGCATTTTCTCATAATGCAACATTAGAATGCTATTCTAATCATACTTCAACATTCGAATACTTTTGCCTTTTAAACATGCTCCCATTTTCTTGCATTGAAATTTGGCAGGGACTACGCTGCTTCGCTGCCCTTGTTTTTTTAATTATATATATATTCGACGCATGCGCCGCATACATTTCTAGTCCTGTGAATAATATAATTTAATGTGTTATCTGAGACAAAGTATGTTTTTTTTTTTAAAATAATATTATTTAATGAAAAATATAATAATAACGATTAATTTAGAATTATAATTTGATTTTGACTGTTTATATATAATTTCACCAACAGTCAAAATCAAATTATAATTTTAAATTAAGCGTTATTATTATATTTTCATTAAATAATATTATTAAAAAAAAAGCATACTTTGTGTCAGATAACACATTAAACTATATTATTCAGAGGACTAGACATGCATGTGGCACATGCGTCGAATATATTATAATTGATGCTTGGTTCGTTGCAATATTTTATTTTGTTTGAATTTGTGTAATAATTCCTCATGTTTATGATAAACAAAATAATTTAAATATATCAAATCATGGAAAGGTGTTCTAATATTTAATAGTAATTTTTAAGATAATATCATCTTAAATTATATTTTAATTATTTAATATATTAAATCATAATATTAAAATATTATATTTTTACGACAATATCATCCTTATCATCTTAAATTATATTTTAATTATTTAATATATTAAATCATAATATTAAAATATTCTATTATAAACGAACGCCTTTGCTCCCACTAGCAACTTAATTTAAAAACTATCTTTCATTTCTAAAAATGCCTTTACTCCCCCTTCCACATAAAGTAAACTATTTATCATCTTCTATTTATTAGTTCCTCATAGTATAACTTTTGGTATAAAGTCAAACTAGAGCTCACTCCCTATTAATTGGTATGATTTTTACCAGTGCCCTATGTTATGTTTTGTATTATTTTTAGTAGCCTTGTAAAAGATTTATAATTTTTTTTATTGATCCTTAAGAGATGGGACTAAAGACTCCCACTAGAGGGTAAAATTATTTGCTTAGTTGTTAGAGATTAAAATTGGTTTAAAAAATAATTAAAATTGATTGGTCGAATTGATCGGTTCTGAGCTTTCTACATCTAATAGTTGTTGGGATTAGCTTGTCACTATAGTTGAGCCTATCACTGTAGTCGATGGCCTATCACTGCAGTCGATGGCTCTTCATAGGCATTTGCATAGAAATATACAAATCACACCAGACTTTTCTTAGATCCAGAAAACGCTTGTGTTCTTGCTACCACTGCCACCACCGAAGAACCTTATAGTGCCTTCCCACTACCCTTCACAATGATAAATATTCAAAATATTCACAAGGTTGTGTTTTGCTACCACTACCACCACTGGAACAAACAATTATGCTTCATGGGTCTACAACTCCTTAACATCATCTTAGCTCCCTGCAGAGCTCCCTGCATTTCTAGTAGCTCTTGCTCCCTTTGCACCACCAGAACAAACAATTATGCTTCATGGGTGTACAACTCTTTAACACCGCCTTAGCTCCCTGTAGAGATTCCTACATCTTTGGTAGCTCTTGCTCCCTATGCAAGTGAATATTATGTAATTCTCGTGCAAGTAAATATTATGTATATTGCAAGAGGAAATAAATTGTATCTATTTGCAGTAAAAATAAATCCGTGCATGTACATATTATGTATATTGCAGTGGAAAAAAATTGCCACACATATCATTTTGCCACACAAATATGATTTATTGTCAGACCACTCTTCCTAGCCAACATATACTTATCTGCATCAAAATGATACTTGAAGAGGAGTTTTTGTGAGGGGATTGATTAACAAATTTACTGGCAGATGCAACAGATTGAAATTGTACTATAACATAAAATCCATTTTGAGAGGGTGATTACTACTTACGGATTGAGAAAATGTTCAAACAACCATGCCCGAAGAACAATGATGGCGTGTTGATGAAGGAATTTCTAAGGTTGCCAAGCTTCTTTCTCAAAAATCATTCCAACCTATTGGAATGGATGATGGGTGTCTATCCCTTGGTTTTGCCACAACTACCAACTAACCCTTTCTCACCTAATAGCTCACGTGTCGCTTTAACTTGATCTGCAAGGGCTTATTTTAAACATATGAAATATGTGCCCCTAGTGGGAAGGGATGAGGCACATGTGGAGCCTTTCTTTCAAATGATGCTTGGTGAAGTAACTGACCGAATATGGTAATGCACTTGGTCGTGTCCTTCGACTAATAGAATGGGGTTTACACCCACCCTGCCCATGTTTTTTTTAATGCTCTCTTGAAAGATAAAGTATTGTTTTGTTTTGTGGTTTTCTCTATAGAATTGTTAAGAAATTCATTTAGAGACAATCACATTATTAGTTCCGTTTTGGTTTTCTTTAGTTTCTCGAAGGCTAGTTGTAACATAATTTCTAGACATTAGGGAAAGAGTCACATAAACTCTACTCTCGTTATTACAAATAACTTTTCCGAGTTGGAAGTAAATGTGTAAAATTGTCTCTAGACGTAAAGTCATGGGTTTTTGGTGTAATTGTATGTAAACCTCATATGACTCAACATGTATCTTGTGAATGAATTACAAAAACCCAGATTTCAACGAGTCACACAACTAGTCCAGGTTTAATTTTTCTCATATTTAGAAGTTCAAACTGTTATTTACTTCCCACATAGATCATAAACTGAAAATGAAATTGAAGAACATACATCTAATAAAATCAGACGACTAAGAATGAATGGTGAATGGATTTTACAAATCTAGCAAAATGATTGAGTAAAAGCACCAGGGATAGGGGTATGCTGCGTAACATCCATTCCGATGATAGCTTGATAGCTTGGCTCTGAACTTATCGTGGAGGAGAATGTTCTTAGGTTTTACATGGAGATGTTCCAAATTTATTTGGGCTCTCTTTTGAGCTTTAGGGTTCAACACTAGTTTTGCTATGATCCATTCTGTATGTAGCGCTGTTGTGTATGCCTCCAATCACTATCCACACAACCACAAATAACTTACTTTTTAACAAATTATTAACTTCTATTCATTTTGTTAAAAGAAAACAATTCATATTTAAAATTTATTCATAAAAGTAAATAATTAAAAGGTTATTTATAAGCTTTCATGATTTGTAAAAAGACAAAAACAAATAATGATTTGTAAAAAAGACACAACAATAATTTTAATTTTTTTAAACTCAAATTAACATGAGAGAGGTTGGCATGAAAAACACCTACGGTTCACGAAACTAGAGCTTCAAATGGTTGGTGGAGTTTGTCCACTTGTTATTCCTTGCCGAAGGCGTAGAGGGACTATAGCGATCGATAATTCGTTGACTTCATATTAATATGTCCCTTGACTATAATTTTTTGCATCATCTATATTGTTCATACTATAGAAGTAAAAGCATTATTTTTTATATAATAAAAATAACCTTATATGTCATCGTATCATTGGGGAATATATTGGAGGTCTTATTGCCAGTTTCATTGTTCCCAATGTTGTAAATGTTTAGATATCCAAAATTTTGAGCTTAGATGCTCTTTTTTAATTTTTATTACAATTTTATTGAAATGTTTACATACCAAAAGTTCTGAGCATTGACATTGTTTTTTAATGTTTTTATTATTATTAGTCCATGCCGAAGGCATAGAGAGACTATAGCGATTGATAATTCGTTGACTTCATATTAATATGTCCTTTTATTATTTTTTCTATTTGTATTGAAATGTTTACATACCAAAGGTTTAGAGCACTACCACTTTTTTTGAGGTTCTTGAATAGGCATGACAACTTAAATGTTTACATAGCACGAGGTCCTGAAACATGCTTGACAACTTAAATGTTTGCATACTGTGAGGCCCTTAAACAACCTGACAACCTTAAATGTTTACCTAAATAGGCTTCTCAGAGTACATTTTTCCTTGAATTTCTCCATACAATGTTGCAGTGAATTTGCACAATATTGTTGTCCACCGCCAGTTGCATAACCATTGTATATTTCATACTTCTTCTATGCTTGGAATGCAATTTGGTCATCGTTGTAGATACATACATTGTTTACTGGTTCGGTGGGATCTTCTTATTCGTTGGTTCGTCAAATGTTGCTTGTTGTTGTTTGGTTCAACTTTGCAAGGTTGAGGACTTGCGCCTACAGTTGGACGTGTTGGTGCTTGTTTCTTGCTTTTGTTTACTTCAACTTTGCAGGGTTGGGGTCATGCATGTGCAGTTGGAGCTGATTTTTTTTTACTTTGCGGGATCCATGTGTTGAACCCACAATTTGACCCGTGCTTTTGTCATTCATCGTTTCAGAGTAAGTTTCGATGCCATAATTTCATTTCTATTCGTTCTTTGTTTTTCACTGTTTGCAGTTTGCAAGTAAGAATGTTTGATTATTTCTACTGGCATGCTCGTCATATGTTTCTGGTTCCTTCTATTCTTGGGTTGCAGTTTAGTAATCATTAGAGATACATATGTTGTTTATTGGTTCATTGGTTGTTGCTTGTTCACTTGTTCGTTGGTTTGTTGGTTGCTACTTGTTGTTGTTTGGCTCAAGTTTGCAATTTTGAGGTCCCGGGGCTGCAATTGGGCTTGTTTGTGCTTGCTCACTAGTTTGTTGCTTGTTGTTTTCTTTTGTTTACTTTGTCTTTGAAGGGCCCAGGTCCTGCACTGACAGTTGGATCTATGTTTTTTTCACTTTGCAGTGTTCAGGTCCTGCACCCGCAAGTGGACCTGCTGTTTTGTCGTTTGCCGTGTTTGGTGAAGTTGAGATCTGACGCCTATCCCATGCCCTCCTATCCTGCTCTTAAATTTTGCTCCAATTCTTTTTCCTATCTCTGGACCATACCTACATATCTTTGCAAAATTTTCTTGTAGAAGAAAAGGATACTGAGATGGTGCTAGCAAGAGTGGTGTTTTGTGGATTGCAAATTGCAGTAGTCAGTTTCTATGTTGTTTGGTGTGCAACATTGCTAACATAATGAATGTGTTCTCAAATGCATCACACCATTTACATTTGGACGAAACCATTATCATTTTAGGATACTTTAGTGTTGAAATGATACAAAATAGTGGCATACCAAATAATTGGACAACTACATGTGCAATTACAATGTCCGCTGTCTTTTTGTTAAGATAAAACATGCGCAAAACAAACTTATTAACCATATATGGTGAAATGTGCCCATATCACAATACAACCTCTTTATCCTGTACATAGACTGGTGTGATCACGATACAATTTTTCTTGTACTTAAAATATGAGATGTACACCAAAGATACTGCAAAATTATATTTCCATGTATCAAAGCATATCTAGATACTTTGCTGCAGAAAACCAAAATCATTCAGCTATGGTCATGCAATTTCTTAATATTTTCTGGGTTGTAATATATTTTTGGGAAGGAAAATTTTTATATAATTACAACCATGGATGGAGAACAACAAAGGTTCATGTTTCTAACTATCTTTTATTCTATTTGTTGATTCTCATTTAGTGTATGTACATATTACTTGTTCTCCCCTCCATACCAGCTCCCATTCATGTTCATTGTATTTTGTGCATTCTCACATTGAAACAAACATAATAGCTGGAGAAAACAAAGGAGTCTTGATCGCAGGTGTGGCAGAGGAAATACAAAGGTACATTCTTGTAATTTTATTTCATATTTCGTTGTTTTTTATTTCATTTATTATCTATATATGTGTTCACCTAATTTATTGTATGTAGATATTGCGTATCTTCCTACATAATAACTTATCTTCATGTCCTTTGTATTTTTTATGCCACTACATTGAAATAAATTGAACTCTGTTTATTTTTTTTACATGTCTTCTTGAATACTAACTTCCTTCATGTCCATTGTATTTTTATGCATTGCTACATTTACACAAACAGAGTGGCTAGAGAAGACGATGGACTCTTTGCCGCAAATGTAGAGGAGGATTTACAAAGGTGCATGCCTCTACTCTTATTTCATATTCTAGTGTTTAGTATTTCATTTATTGTTTGTATATTTGTTCTAATTGTTATACTGCTTTGCATCTATTTTACTGTCTGTAGATACTACGTATCTTTCTACATAGTAACTTATCCTCATGTGAATTATATTCTCTTTGCTGCTACATTGAAATAAATAGAACTACATTTCTTTATTTTACATGTCTTTCTGCATACTAACTTACCTTCATGTCCAACGTATGTTCGACGTTTCTACATTGAAAGAAACATATTGGTTGGACAAGAAGATGAATTCTTATATGCCTCAGTAGAGGGGGTTGTAGTACAATCTTCAAAAAGGTATACCAACTGTGCTTGTAATATCCCCAAGGATGAGCCCTATTTTAATCATGTTTCTGAATTGTAAATCATGTTTTATAGGCCGATGAGCCAAGTTAATATAAGCTGGTAAGGCTTATGAGTTTATTAGGCTGGAGAGCCTAAGTGTTAAGGCCAGGAGCCTATTTTTGTATATGCAATTATGCAGAACATTAATAAAATTATAAACACCGCTGCGTGCAGACCGACCACGATGAATGAGTGACGGGGGACTAAGATTCCACAAGGTGGGTAAAGGAAAGGGGGCTGAAAGGTTGGAAATAAGGGCTAAGCTTAGGGGCTTAAGTCCTTGGGAATAATAATTTATTATTATTCCAAAGCTGTGTGAAAAATATGTTTTTATCCTAAGTCTTGGGGAGAGGCAAGGCATGCAGCTCCAACGTGTGAAAAAGGGAATGCATGCAGCTCCAGGAATACAAGTGTCGACCTGGGCGCAATCGGTTAAAAGATGAAGAGTCAACTGAGTTGGTGGTTTTTTCTCCATTCTATCGTGGGTTTTCTGAACCATTTGGGGGTTTGGGTTCATTCTAGGACTTTTCCTCGATCCTTCATCTGAAACCGTGAGAATCCATCCTTGACCTCTGTATAATTTCTTGTCACGCATCATGCAACTGGTAATCTGTGGGCCGATCTGTGTCCTCTGTGGAACCCGACACCTGGGTAATTTTCTGAGCATGCTGTGTCGTAGCATCTAACCGTTGTCATTTCCAGGCCTATGCCCATTCTCTGTTGTGCTCATCATCCTTGTGTCAACTGAGTGCTGATGTTATTGCGATTTCCCTCACCTGCTTGGAATTGAGTCGAAGAGTGTGCTAAAGAAGCGGGTTGTCAGGCCCGTGGAAGAAGAGGCAGGTTGTCAGGCCTGTGAGTAGCTATCTCCAGGTGAAATTTTATGCTGGGAAGTGGTTTTCTCCCAAAGAGAGTCTAGGACTAGCTACAGAGCTATAAGAATTGCTGATCAGGCCTGTTGTCAAGACCCAAAAAGGGAGGTGAAGAACCGATGGATTGTTCTTGTGAAGGTGTATACTCTCGGGTGGAACAAGCATGTGGGGAATGAGAGTCTGTGAGTAGTGGGCGTAAGAAGGCTCCTGGAGAGAATCCTTTCAGTTTCTCTGTGCAGTTTCCCTGTAACCTCATCCTAGTCTAGGATTCCCTTACCTTGGGTGGATCTTAGTCCCATCTTGAGGGTGACCCATTGTTGAGCATGATGAGCGGTGAGGTCTAAGGCTGGGAGGTTCATGGAAGGTCTGCATGTGGTTGGTGGAGTTACTACAGCTTCAAAGATAAGTATTAATGTTGTACTTAATTTATATGTGATGTTAGTCTGTGATACTTACTATATTAGCATGCATTTCGTTGTGATGATGTTTACTGTTGATTTCATTAATTCTCTATGATGGCAGTAATTATATGTTTACTTTGCTAAGCCATTTAAATTCATTTAAATGCATATTACATAATCTTGAGATTGTTTCCGTCCAGTAGCATTTGCCCGACCGTGGGGTTGATGGCCGAGGATGCTACAATGTTAGTAAATCAAACACATAAAATGAGTGGGTGCATATATTATTGGACTAGAAAATGATGATTTGGCAACAATAGGACTTTTTTGAGACTTCCCGCTTCCAAACATTTCCCTCCCCATTTCTAATTTTCCCACTTTCCATTATCCCTTTTTTTTTCTCCTCTTCTATACTTAATCGAATTCCCCTTCGTTTTTCTCGTCTACTTTCGCTTTCTAGTTTATTTTCTTAGTAATCTTTCCAAAAATGTCTAGGTGTGCAGGTTGGCAGGGTAATGGGTTCACATTTATACTCATGCTTCTATATCACAACTTCGATCAACAGTTTCCTCATTCCATACTTAGCCACTTTTTCGATCGCGAGTTCCCGGGCTGGCGGGTTCAAGATTGCGCCTGTATCTTTAGAGGTTCCATGATATACAGATTGTCCTCCGTACCCCCCCATCATGCCCTATTTCCTGTTACACATTTTTGCAGTAAAAAAATCCGAGGCATACCATTTGACCGCCGGGTCCTCATGTTTCTTGAGTATCCCTTGAAACCCTATTTCGTATTCCATCTCCTTCGACCCTATATGTGACATTCATAACAATTATGGACAATATACAATGCATATGATTATTTAGTCCTTCTGATGTTCATCTACACATGCTTGCATTAGAAAAAGTTGGACTAGTGACATGGCCATGAGAAGTCAATCATCGCAAACATCAACAGAGTAACAAGGCCAAAGGTAAATATGCACACATTGTGTTCCTCATATGTTTACCAAACAAATATCCTCAACTATTTATTCATCTATGCCATGGTAAATATGTTGATGTCATCTGCAACACATACTTTGCAGTTCAAAAGAAGTATCAACGAGCGCAAGTGAGACGACGAACATAGCGCAAGTTTTGCAGACTAAGAGGTCTGGTTTCAAAACTCTGGATCCATACTTCATCCAAGTTGTGCGTCTACTTGTACATTTATGCCAGGTAAAAAGAAAACAAAAAAATAATGCAGACTACCATTCACATTACTTTTCCTATTCAAAAAATGTCACAAAGTCTAAACTTATAACACCCAAAATACTATCAATAGAGGGCTTGAACAACCGTCGAACTGGACAAGTGTTCATTGGGGACATAATGGTTGTCTATATCACCTACTTGGACAAGGCAAACAAAACTAGATCCATTATATGTGCTGACATGATAGACAATGAGGCCCTGATGAAAGTCACACTGACTATTCCCACACAACTTGCCCAGAAACATGCAGGGCATAATGGTTGTCTATATCACCTACTTGGACAAGGCAAACAAAAATAGATCCATTATGTGTGCTGACATGACAGACAATGAGGCCCTGATGAAAGTCACACTAACTATTCCCACACAACTTGTCCAGAAACATGCAGAAAATATATTGCCAGGTAATGGGATATCCATTACAAATTTTAATATATTGCCCAAAATAGTATATGACCGTGGTGATTGTGATCAGATTATATCACTCAATGAAACAAGTATTGTGGAAAAAATTCCTGCTATTTGTTCAGAATATCATTTCGTCCCGGACACAACTATCAACCAACTTGCACAGAGCAATGACACTTACCCAATCAGAACCATTGGTGCAACATTCACACTTGTGAGAAAACTTGACTCGCAACACATTCTCCATATAAAATATGGAGAGTCAGAAAACGATAAGGCAATGGTACCGTTCTCCATATCCAGTTTTGTCCTGTACTTTCACATGTCCATGTATCTCGGTTATGTTACACAACTATTGCACTGTTCCATGTTGCAGCTGCAATTGTTCGAAACCTATTCAAATGTTTTTTCCTCAATGGAACAACAATTGCATAAAGGGAAATTTCCAAGTATGCTCTTCAAAAATATAACAAAGAAAATAGATGTTAAAGAAATGACCTTTCACACAACCCAATCAACATTTGTAACATAATTATGAACAAACATAGTACATGATCTCAAGAAACTAACTAGATTTACAACTGTTGTGCGTATACATCTACAATTTCATCCTCACTTTTCTCATACAAATTTCCTTCACCAATTTTCTACAGTTTTTCTTTTTGTTGTTGTTGTGCAATTGTATATTATATTGTTCAATATATTAACTACTATGCTCACATGCCCATGTTGAGGGTGTTTTGGTTGCAGTGGATGCATACTCGACCCCCTTTGAGCCTGTATGTGCCAAATGAAACTTTCCTGCTTCTGCTTCTTCTTTCATAAATGATGATACAATTGATTGTCTGTGATGCAATAAAAAATTCCCTTACATATATAGACATTGCCTCAATGCTGCCATCCGAACCATGGGCAACAAAATCGTACATTGTACAATTATAAAACCTCTGTTACAAGATGTGCTTCCTGGGTTAGCACAATTTCCATATGAAGTATACCTACATAAAAAGGAAAATAATGTCTACATGTTGCATGACTTTTAGATACATAGCAAATTTACCTTAAATGAGGACAATGCAATATTGCATATCGGCTAAAAAAAAATAAAAAGTCATATCAAGATTTGGAAGGAAACGCAAAAATATCATGTGTGTCTGTAATTTTTCTTCAATACCCAAATGAATGTTTGTTGGACTCAATTTCTTCGGAGTTTACATTTATGGCTGAAAAATTTCCTTTCCAGAGATTTTGTCTCTTTTTGTGCACTTGAAAAAACAAGGAGAATCTAATAACAAATCAAATTGTTGTTGTTATTTTGATGTTTTTTTGCATCTCTCGGTAAGAATTTTGTATATTTGTTGGGGTGTGCAAATGAAAAAAAAATGGTGGCTAGCTATGGATTTGTTGGAGGAGTCTGCACCTTTTTGGGTGCCCAAATTGGAAAAATGTTTTCCAACTATATAGCCATGGCAGGATTTATGCATTTTTTGCGTACCCAAATAAAAAAGAAGATGATCTCCAACTATACATTTATGGTGTGATATATGCATTTTCTTGATACCCTAATTGAAAAAAAAGGTCTCAACATGGATTGAAGCATGAGATTGAGATCTTCAGAAATCGCTATAGAGATTGGGGAGTTCAGGCATTGGAATTCATATAGACAAGTGAATTTATCATTGATGTACAAGCGCATAGGATTGTTTAGTCCAGAAATGAGAAGCATGATTACAAACCCCATAAAAATTATCCAACTATGAAAAACTCAGGCCCGTCCTTTGAATCATCAAAATGACTTGCTTCTCTGGGCAGAACCATCAGGCATTTCCAATAATATTGGAAATTTGGCATTGTTAAAACTGGTAGTGATAGAACATGGCACTATCAGAAGCAAATGTCCATAGTGATCTTGCTTCATGGTAAAATAATAATTGACAAGTTTCTTGTTCCCCATTTGGGGGTTTGGTTATAACTAGGATACAATGGTGAAGCTCCGTTGGTTTTGTGCTGTCTTGTGTTTGGTAGACTTTTGTTCATATCCCATGGCCTCGGTTATTTTCTCATGGGAACATATACCAGATGTAAGAGAAAACCAATGCCATGTGTGTTTTGTTTTATATATCAAATTATTTGATGCATAGGTCGATGCGTACTTCTCTATGGAACCTTGTGGGATATCACTTGGCACCTTTTGTGTTCACGTGTTGCCTTGTGCCTCGACTTTCAATACATTTGGCATTTACTTGGCTCTTGGTTGTATGCTTCGTTCTGGAAAATTAATGATACATTCAGGATCTTGGCAGTTTTTCTATTATCTTAAAGAACATACAATACCTTCTTTTCCTTTTAATATAAGCTCTCTAACGCAAATGTAGTATGTGGCTCATTTTAGCACTTTTCCTTGACCGATGAACTTAGCAAAATTCATCTCCAAGAATATTTTGAAATAAAAGGATATATACTATGTGAAGTCCAATGGAATTATCATATCAACGATAGGACATTAAAATTCAAATTTGTCTTAAAATTCAAATTTGTTGTTGTTATACTTACAGTGAAGTTGACAGTACAATAATTTTACTTAAACATCCCAAAATTGATTTTCTTGTGGTTTTTCGATGCTTCTCTTATACAAACACATCCTGGAAACTACAAGCATGGATCACTTGATCTATTCCTTGATTGAAGAGCACGTTCACCGGTTTAATGCACTTCATAGTTATTGTTAAGACCATCAATGGGGCTTTATTATACCAATTCCCACTTCCAAAAATTTCCATCCCCTTTCTTTTTTCCCTCTGCTTTCCCTTTCTGGTTACTTAGTCATTTTTTGGAAAAATTCTAGGTGTGGGGGTTGGCAGATTAACATCTTCAGATTTCCACTGATACTTTTATATCACGAGTCTGACCGACCGCTTCCCCATTTCATATTCAACAATTTTTTTGGATCGCGGGTTCCCGGATAGGCAGGTTCAATATTGCATTTCCATTGTTTCGCCACCTGCAAACAACACCCGAACTTCCCTGATCTACAAATTGGAAACCAAATTCCCCTTTCTTTTTTTCTCATTTTCTTTCCCTTTTTGGTTACTTAGTCATTTTTTGGAATGTGTCATTTTTCTAAATGTCTCATGATTTTATATACAACACCCAAAGTTCCGCAATATACAAATTTCCTGTCGAAGTTTGTCATTGTCCCTTGTTCCATGTTACACATTTTGCAATCAAAAGTTGGGATACATACAATTTGACCTTCGGGCCCTCACGTCTCCTGAGTAGAACTTGTGGCCATGTTTTCAAGCCCATCAATATTCCGTGTTCCGAGTATGTCTCATGCTTTTATATCACGTGTCTGACCAATTGCTTATCCATTGCATAATTGGCCACTACTACCATCTCTGGTTCTTGGCTAGGATTGCTCAACATTGCGCTTCCATTGTTCCGCTACCTACAAATAGCACCCGGAATTCTGCGATATACAAATTGATCGCCGAAATCCATCATTGTGCCTTGTTCTATGTTACACATTCTGTAGTCAAAATTTTAGAGACATACAATTTGACCATCGATCCCTCACGTCTCTTGAGTATAACTTGTGACCTTATTTTTAAGCCCACCTGTCCGCTTTCCATACTCGACCATTTCTTGAAATATCTTTCGCGGGTTGGCGGGTGGACAAAATGTGAAATTCTTAATCGCTCTTTTCCATCCCTATCACCTTCACACTTCTTTCTAGATATGCAACTATTAAGATTTAATGCTAATAGATCATTGTGCAGGAATTGTTAAGATTGTCATTAATGTCCAAAAGGCTGGAGAAGATTTGTCATTAATACAAATTAAACCAAGATTTGTGGAGAGTTGTGTTATCCTTTCCAAGTATTCATTTCAAGCATCATGCAATCTCTTTCGTGCGTCGTCTGGTTGGCGCCTTTACAAAATCTCTAATCCTTAATCGCTCTTCGTCATCACCTCCACCTTCACAATTTTTTCTAAATATGAAATTAGTAATCTTTAATGGTAACAACTCATTACACATGAACCGTGGAGATTGTCATTGATTAGAGAAAGGCTTGAGGAGATCTTCCATTGATACACATTAAACCAATATTTGTGAAGGGTTATATTATCCCTTCATAATTTTCATTTCAAACATCATCTGGAGAAAACAAAAATTCTCGTTAACTTAAGGCAACAGTTCGAGAAAAATTCTGTCCAGATATAGTAAACACCTTCGAGCATGATGTCCAAAGGTTGCAGTACTCCAGGGCATATTCTTACTACTCATCTCCCTCCCCCCAAGAGAAAAAATGGAGATGGTCCCTTGGTGTAGCGAGAGACATATTTCAAGACAAAGAATTCCAAGACAACCCCGCCTGCTTAGACTGCCTTGAATATGCGGAAGTCTTTCACTATAAGGAAATGGTCTCTTTATGCGGGACCACTCTCCTGTTCTCTAGAGAAATACTTTTATAGTTATGCAAGATCTTTTGTTGTAAAATAACCTATAGGTTGAATGGGCCATGTGATAGGAATAAAAGTGTGATACTAAATTCACAGTTGTCATCGACATCAAATGGGAAATGGTATAGTATTGTAGGAAGCATTATTCTATTATTTATTCATTGGCTTAATTCATTTCTATGATATTTCTGCAAGTGTAGTTTTTACAGGAAGCACGGTTTCCAAAACTAGATATTTGTTGACAAAGCTTCAAGAATGACAATAATGTGACAATATGGTGAATGCTAGGGTGCCGAACTTAGTTCTATCAGGAGGGGTGGAGGTATTTACCACCATTTATCCTCTGAAACCTATATTCATGCAAGAGTTGTATTAATCCACACTACCATATATGTGTGATGGTGACTACCAGTTGCATACTAGAAAAGATTGATCAAGGTAGTTGACACTTCCTTTTACAGTTTCTATCTAGAGTTAGGTCAATATAGTTGATACTCCAACATAGTCTATGAGAGGAAAGGATAAGATGTGCAATATGGAAGTAGGTTCGGGAGCAAGGGTGTTTTGGTATAGTTAAGAGTTCTTTTGGGAAATATAAATGCAAAATCCATGCCTTTCTTAGTCCATTTTGTGTATTAAATTATTTCTTGATGCAATTATGATAATCTTTGGCATAATGTTCATTTCCTATAAAATTGTTTTGGCCAATGAATTATTGTTATTATGTTAGTATATATTATTGATTGATGCATTACGGGATTTTTGTGGGCATACAATAATTATGCATTAGAAGTGTTGATTGCTATCATTAGTATTTGCACGAGCTATGCATGATCTAGTTAGACATACATAACTCAGATGTGTATGTTAGTATTATTACGATGTATACTAGTTAATACAATATTATTATTTATGGTGAGTGTGTGCGATGTTTGTAGTATAATTAACATTAAAATATTTTAATGTTACTTATTAAATTCTTTGATTTATTTCAAGATTTATTATATTATTTTTGGTAATGAAAAATCAATAATATTATTTATGATGTGTGTGTGATGTTTGTAGTATGATTGGAATTAAAATGTTTTATTAAATTATTTGATTTATTTACAGATTTATTGTATTATTATTGTATTGAGAAAATATGATTTCTTTAAATTGAATTCCATTTAGTAATATATACAACATGTTGGGGAATAAATCTACCATACTTAAATTTAATTTATTGAAGTAGATAGCATGTCAGAGAATAAATTTTAGTTAGCTATCATGGAATGATTATTTAATTGTAGTTGATGTTTCTATGACCTTCTGGAGGAGTCTAGGAAAGTGGTGGGAGTGAAGGATAAAGGGAACTTTGGGGAAAGGAGAGGGGGTTATAATATTTAGAAAAAATAATGCACAGAAGGGAAGGAGAACCCTGAAAGTAAACAAAACTATGAACTTTATGAACTATGAACTATGAGAGAAACTGAATTTTGAAATACTAGTGGGTTGTGTTGTTCTATAGATTTGAGCATAGAGGGATAGGAAAATTTGGGGTTTCTTAGAGATATGGATCCATCGAGGCTCTTCCTAGCTGACTAGGTGGTAAATATAGTTTTTGGAAAATCATACATGGGAATGAGGCATATCTACAAGGAGATAGACTAAATTAGATAGAAATAAGAGGTATTACCCCCTTATCAACAATCTTATCATTTATTGTTAGATGGTTGAATTATGAAATTGTTACATAAATTGTGTTATGATTCTAAACTGAAATTGTTAAGCCCTAATATTGGCTCATTACCCCTTAATTGGGGCATATTAGATTAGTAATGTTATTTTATTTATGTCGTCTTTAGGCCATTAGTTGTAATTTAGATTAGTAATGTTATTTTATTTATGTCGGCTTTAGGCCATTA
>ML791672.1:336277-351384 GCA_009831015.1 Picea engelmannii
TTAGTTGTAATTTAGATTAGTAATGTTATTTTATTTATGTCGGCTTTAGGCCATTAGTTGTAATTTAGATTAGTAATGTTATTTTATTTATGTCGGCTTTAGGCCATTAGTTGTAATTATACCTCCTAGTCTCCTATATATACGAATGAGACATTTTCATTTTAATCATCTTGTACTTGAACATTTAAGTGGGGTAAAAGGAGGTTGCCCCCTCGAAGAGGCTTATTATTTGAAATTATATGTTTTTCAAGGCGTTGAGTACTTTTCCTGAGGTTTTTCTATGCTATATTGATGTTTGGTTCTTAACAGAAATTGCTGTAAAAAAGAGTTTGCATAGTAAAGAAAATAAATTCGAATTATTTTTTATTACATACAAAATATATAAAATAGATTTGAATAATACAATAGATGTTTCAAAACGTTGTGTTTATCAAAACAGAATGTCCACTTAGATAACAAAAATTTATTTGAGAGTATATAAATCTTAAGCCCTTGTGAAGGGTCTTACACATGGTATCAAAGCTCTAATTTAAAAACTAGAGCTTAGGGATTACCCATCTTTGATTGAAATGTAATACAAAATATGTTATAGAAATGGAAACAACCTAGAAATGGACATCCCATAAGTTTGAGAAGGGATTACAATTTAGAAGTAAGTTCTATATTGCATAGAATATAATTTTTACAACTGATAAACCAAAGAGAATACCTAGAGAACCCATAAAATGAGAGAATAAGTAGCAAAAAATAATCCCATGTACATGTTAAAACCACTTGTTTTCCATATTTAAGCAACATTCTTACTTGTTAAAGGCCCCACTTGTAAAAGAGAAAAAGATAAAAAATGTTTATGGTTAGATGATTTATATATGTAACATCCCCATTTTTTATCCCATGTTTAATGATGTAATGTAAATATGATGTACGGTCATGGGATGAACTATGTTATATGTAAACATTGCATATTGTAATAATAAAATAAAATGTAATGCCAAATGTAGATAGACACAGATAGAGTAATGGGGGGATACATTTCCACAAGAGAGGGGGGTCCAAGGGTGAAATATTTATGGGCATTAATCCTTCTAATTTTGTATGAACCTTCTAATTTCCTTTTGAGTGCATCAAATCCCCAATCATTAACCACATGTAAGAGGGTTAGTGTGAAAATTCACTTCACATAGTTAATGAGAACATTAGGTCTAAGTACAATCAACATTGGGGAATTTGAGAGTGAACTTGCATGGGTAAAAGACAAATTTGAATGTGTAGTGTAGGTAGTTTTTACATGTAACTTTTGGAGCAAAAAGAGAAGAGTGAGTGTTAGATATTGAAGGAAACCATAGTGGGTTCTTTGGGAAGCTTGTTGGAGATATAAATGCATGAAGAAGCAGGTTATTAGGATTTTAGAGTGATATTTCTATGTGAGAAATTACCCTAGAGTAGTGATCTTGTTGTTGTGAGTTTTCTTGTAGAAAATAACATCCCTGGAGTATCGAGCAAGAGATATTTCTAGCCAACCTGTGCTAATACATGGAGGGAATTGGAAGGCATGAGGGATTGCATGTAGAGAAGGGGGATCATGTTCCTTGGGTTTTGTAAGTTGAGGGGAAGAGATATGGTGTATTGGGATATATATGTAGGAATACCAACTTGTTGTGGGATTGTGAGAGATACCCTTTATTGTGGATTTGTAACCCCATAGTGGGGGTGATTTTTTCTAATATTTAGAGTAGTAAATATATGGTTGGGAGGAACGTCCATCCTTTACAACTGGTTGCACATCTATTGATAAACGATAACTGTTTTTGTCTCTATTTCAGTATCTTAAATATGGGTTTTATTTGTTGCCTATATACTCTAAGTTTGAGCAATTATATGTTGTGTGAATGTTAAATTTAGTTGCATTCACTTTTTGAAAGTGTTGTTAGATGCATAGGTGTTTTTAGAATCACTACGTGTAATTTTATTTAGNATAACATAAATTGGCCAGCAATTTTGTGCCAGTGTCGTATCTCATAGGTAATTGGAAATGGTTTAGGAAATCCATTGCCAATTCATCGAAGGAATAGTATCTTGAGCGGTCGAGCTTAATGTACCATTTCACAACACTCCCAATGAGAGTACATTGAAACAATTGCAACTGTACGGAGTCGTCTTTCAACGAATTAGATGAGCACCAAAGGTGAAAAGTAGTCACATGATCTCCTGGATCTTCGTTAGGCTTGGCTTCAAACATTGGTATGTCTGAAGGTAAATTCGTCGACATAGGAGGCCAACGCAGATCATGACAAATAGGGTCATTCAAAAACCTTGTTAATTATGGAAAATGCAAGGTTTCCAGGAAAGGTAATTTGGGTTGTTGGTGATAACCATGGAAAAAGGGGCCTGGAGTTTGACTGGCACTAGGTTTCCAGGAAAAGTTGGGTTGTTGGCTGGTGTTCTGGTAAAAACCATGGCCATGACCAGTGTATGGATTTTGTGTTTGAGGAGACATCATCGACTGATTCTCGAAATAGGACATAGATGGTTGGGCGTGCATTACATTCAGAGGACTTTGGGAAGGGTTGCACCATGCTGATCCCATGGGCATAGGTACTGCACCTTGTTCAAGGTTCCATTGGTTGTGAAAATAATTGCCCCATATCGTCATTCCTGACGAGGGAACTGATCCCTGCCAAGAATTCCAAGGTTTTGATGCGGAAGAAGTTCCTGGGTTTTCCCCCTATGCAGGAATAGTACCCTGCATAGGATTAGGTTGTCTATAACCGGGGTTTCCCCCAGTCGGGAAACTAGCTAACGAGAAAGTGTTGTTACCAAACACATAGAACAAACAAAATGGTGTCGAACCTACCGACATATTATGAGAAGGTGGTCCTTGACTCCTTGCTCAAAATGAACCGTGGTGTGTGTTTGGCTTGACAGATTTCTAGTGGGTACCAGCGAGCAAAGGGAACGAAGGAGGTATATGAACTCCCCCGTAAGGGAAAGAGTTAAAGGGAGTTGAAGTGCCCCCCATGGGTCCTTGCAGAGGAGCTTTAGAGATCCCTTCCCCTAGACTTAAAGTCTGTAAAGTGGAGTAGGATAGTACAGGGCTTGTACCTGAGCTAGGCATCCCGTATGAGAATGGAGGGCATGTCGCACTCTATGTGAAAGGAGCAGTGATCGTCACCAAAGACGGGATCAGACCATTGCTCGAAGTAGAGGCAATCAAGACCATGGTAGCTCTAACCGACAACGGTGGGTTAGGAGGTGGAACACCCCCTGTGGTGACATCCATAGTGGGAATAGAAGAATTCCTAGAAGAAGTGGCAACATTTGTTTCCATTGCTGTGTGTGACACTATCTTACACCCATAAGGATGAATCTGTACAATGATGGGCATCGAAATATTAGTGGTTGGAGTTTTGGGTGGACCGATAGCTTCTTCTCCAGAGTCTGAAATAGTTGGTTCCTCTAGATGTTGGTCGAGTACAGTTTCTTGTGACCCGATCGCTTCAAAATACTCTTGTTGGTCTAGCTTTTGCCTAAGTAGTGACGTGGGTGGCTCTAGTGTAACTGGTGGTAGGCCAAGAAGTCGTCGTGATTGGAGGAGCTCATGATCCTCCATTGTGTGAGAAGATCAAAGACACACTAGGGCTTTCTATTCATTCAAAAACAACACACACTAGAAAAAGTCCCTACGAGATAAAACAAGAAATGACTAAACTATTTGGAAGAACAGTTACAACAACCAACACTAGAGCAACTTACCGGTACAAGTGCAACTTGAACATGGAAGCACCCTCTGAGTATACTTTGCAAAGTGTGTCCCGATGTATGTCCTAGGTATCATGGTCTACCCCCACAGTCACTTGTGTAAGTCCCTAAAATAATGGCAACTAGGTTGCCAGTGTGTGAACAGTCACTGGGCGGGTACAGTCGATAGTTGGGTGGACCGCAATGAGTAGGGTATCAAGCTCGAAACATGTCAAGGGTATCAAAAGTAAGTAGTCCGGAAGACAACTGAGGACCTCGAACAAATTCGAGACCCACGAAGCTCCGTGGCAAATGCAATCGACAGAATCCCAAAACAAGCCCTATATATGCGTTCCCCACTACGCTTGGTTTGGCTTTGGACGGGTTATCTCCGCTACCTTTCTGCACACGACCTTGTGTTTAGCCCCTATGTTAGAGGGGGGTCCCAGATATATTTCATGATACTGGACTTTTAACACTCCCTAGCATAGACTCTTATATATGTTTTGCAGCCTTGAAGAGTTTCCTCTCCAACCTAAATCAAGCCTCTAGCCTAGACTAATTGATGGACCCTACAAACATAAAGTCTAGTTGATTTTAATTAATCATTAATTTTTTATGGCTTGTCTTAAGTCAAAGGTTATGAAAGTGAAACTAATGATGTTTTGAGAGACGAAAGAAAAGATAAACAGAAAGCTGGAAACAAAATAACTTCTTCTTGACACAATTCTTAATCAACTTTTTAAACTAATTTTTTTTTTCTAAGATCTTTGAACAACAAACTCAAAATAGTATTTCACTCAACTACGAGCTACTTATTTTCATAAGTAAACAACGAAGAACTTATCAAAGAAAAACTTTTCCTGGTTATTAATGCAAACCAACAACTACTTAACCAAACCAAGAAATAAAAGAGTTTTTATTTATTTATTTAATGCTCCCAAAGCAAAAAGGAAAAATGACGACAAGTAAAGACCAAGAAAACTATGGGCCTAAGTGCAGATCACAAAGAGTTACTGAAAATAATACACAAGCTGATGAAAGTAGACTCTCACACTTGTCTAAAAACCCTATGAAAGAAAACAAATTTTAGTAAAACTTTTTAATGAAAAAGAAAGTTATTGTTGTGATTAGACCTAAGTTGTTGACTGTTATGACAGAGACCAAGAACCCTGAGAGGTATAACTCTTGACAAGGAAAAGGATGAATGCCTCTCCTTAAAAAAAAAAAAATCTCAACAGGCATGTTGCTGACAGTTCAACATCCAGTGTGTGCACGTGAGTTGTATAAGGTCAGAGTGTGTGTACACACATGCAGAACTTATGCAAGCCACATGTACCTCTGCAACTCTTCAAAAAATGAAAAGACAAGAAATCAAGCACTGGTAGAGACTACTAGTATTGAGAACCAAAATCTCTTGAAGACTCAGAAACTTACTTTGTCAAAAAGGAAAAACAATTCAAGGAAAATTTCGTAGAACAAAACCAATCTGAGATGGTACCTAAGCTACAAACTGCAAAAACAGAGACCAGAATGAGTTTCAGAACACCCCTGAGAAGGATCACTTCTGACAGGAAAGAGGATGATTGCCTCTTTAATAAAAAAAATCTGAACCTATCCATGCTATCGTTACTTCATTAGCTAGCGTGTCCACGTGGGGTGTGTGAAGGTTCGACGCATGTAAACGCATGCAAGCCTTATATAGGCCGTGTTTAACTCTATGACTTCCCATAAAAGAAAATGCAGCCAAGCAAAGTAAGAAGGAAGAACTGGTATGGAAGACCAGAATCCCTGCTAGCTCAGACTTTTGCAGAAACTCTAAAAACAAGTAATGAAACAAATTTTTAAAAATACCCAAAAAAGACTCCCAGAAAAACCTACATATCCCCAGTATGGTTGCCAATTCTGTTGTGGGTGGGAATCCCTCCTATGGACTTAGCATTTAAGGTCTCTAATCATGCATGCATAAAATGACCATTTCAAAGACTTCTACTCTTTTCTATTCTCCCAACACAAAACCCCACATTCATGTAATGCAAAGGTGTAAACAAGATTCGGTAACTCTACCTTGAGTCCTTCATTTGATATTGATCCCTTTTCTTTCACTCACTCTTTGATTGCAATACTCCTCCAAAGTTGTCCTGCATTCACACATGAACAAACAAAAAGTTTCTAACATGCATTTCATATAATAATTGTCGGGTTAGTTGTGACAATATCATAAAATAAATATTCAACTTGAACACATGATATGGCGGGATGAGAAAAGTATTCCTTTTTGTATTAATATTCACAAGAGTAAACTTACAATATGTGGGCATCACTGCTCCTCGAAACTGGTCCTAGGCTCCTCTTCAACTGTCCTCCAACTCCTTTTCTTTATACTTCTATTTGCACAAGTATGGCTAAAGGTTGGGACAAGGGGAATGCTCAATTGGGTATAGTTTCTTTACTATGATTTTCCTCCTCTCAAATGGGACCCTTACCCCTTATTTTATAGGCTAGAAGGAGCTAGGTATTTGATTGAATGACCGACCATGCATGGTCAAAAGTTTTAGTTAACTTACCCAAAGTTTTTTGTTTCATCATCAACTTTCCTTTTTTCGTGCTTTTGTAGGTACACACAGGTTGTAGTGAGGCAGCTAGCATGTACACTCATGCAATAGTGGAGTAGGGCGCGTGGACCTTTAAAAATGGTGTTTTTTAGAATATTTGTTCAATACTGGCTTGGCAAAGAAGGCATATGGGATGGCCTGATGTCAAGTAAGTATGTCTGGTGCAAATTAGGGTTATAACAAGGCTCCATATGCTCACAAGATGGAATTTGGTGCACTGGCTGCCAGTCTTGGCTCCTGGTCCTATGCGCATGGCCATATGGCTATGCCCTAAGCCTCCACGTGCCTGCATTATCTGGTATCTCCTGGTCGTTAGCCCTTGGTCAGTTGGGTATGGCCCTCGCTGACTAGGGCTTATCCCCTGTACAACTCCACCACTAACTTAAAACTATATTCGACTGAATATAGTTAATCCCCAATAGTTAATCCCCAACATGTAGTCCAGATAGTCTGCCTGTTTCCCCGAAGTCACTATGCCCACAGAGGTCACGGGTTCGATTCCCCCAGAACCATAACAAAATTTTTAAACTATTCGTCCTTTGAAAAATACGGGGTGCCACATGGTGCCCTGTGATTGGGCCACATGTCACCTCATGATAGGACTATACTATCCAGCCAACAACATAGTCAGTGAGCCACATCATCATGGTATAACCCAGTTAGTTTCCACGTAAACTTCCATACAAACCAGTCACCTGCCACGTCACCTGTCATATAGCCACATGTCATTTCATATCATGTCCATACTGCACAGTCACCCTACCACATCAGCATCTGTACAACCAGATGTCATCCATACTTCGCAGTTTTAGCATGTCATTGGGCCACATCATGTATGGACTACCATGTGCCATCTGTAAAGTGTCATGTGTCAAATCCGTACATGTTCCAACTCAGCCTGAAAATATCGAATTTGAGCGACATGTGTTACCTCCTAGTGATTCCACATCATCATGATGACATCATGCTTACATCACATGTATCACTACTGACGTCAATGTTCACTTTGACCAATTCACTTTTTTCATGTTTGGGAATTTGATCATAACTTGATAAATTTCACACATGGTGTCCGTTTGAGGAAAACATTATATCGCCAAAATTAGTGTGTCAAGATAGACATAATGGTGTTGGTTTTTTCCGATTCAAAGAACTTTGATTTTTAGGCCTTCCTAGATCCATTTTGGATCACGCCTCCCCACTAAGACATTTTGGTCCTCGAAAAGGGTACTAACTAGTCATCAAGTGCGAGATAGGCCACCCCACTTGTTCTTTGTCTTTAAACTCTGTCCTGTGCACCTGTCCTATCAAGATTAATTGCAAAACAACCATGACAACTGACATCATATTGTTAGCCACTTGTAATCTGTCACATCTTATTGAAGCCACCACCATCCAATGTTGAAAACCTTAGAAATGATAACATCAGAAATATGACTACAAATGAGCTAATATGTTTTTAGTACTTGCACAACATTAGCTTATCTTGAAGAAAACTATGATTGAACTTCCATTCTACAATCATCTCATGTTCATGCTTAAGATCAATTACTTGATTTGGCACAATTATAGGTGTGTTGCTTGCATGAGTTGCCTTCCTTAATTGTTCCTTTGTTTGAAGAGATTGATTTGCTTTTAAGTGATGATCATGTATAACATATCCATTGCCTTCTTTGATTAAGTGATATTGATTATGTTCCCTGTAGAAGACTACTTTGTGATCATATGAATAAGGAATGCCTAATACCATTCCACATTCATTGAGTGGAACCACATCACACGTTACCTCATCCACATTTTTTGATGAAATTGCAAACTTTAAAGTGCATTTCTTTGTTATGTGCAATTTATGATTGTTGTTTATCCATTTAAATGAGTAATTTTTATGATGGATCCGAGTGTTTAATCCCAATTGTTTAACCACTTCCTCTGAAATCAAGTTAGACTGAGATCCACTATCTATCAATGTGTTGACCTTAGTATACCTCATTATGACCCTTATGCAAAACAATTTACTTCTAGAATCATATCCATCACCAATTTTACTTGCCAAACCAACTGTTGTGATTTTAGACTCATCGCCAAATATGATCCCAAGTCTATTGGTTGTGTCGTTGTTGCAGTTGTTTGCCTCCCTTTCCTTTCTTTGAACCATTTCAGTCTCTTCTGAGGATGCAATTTTCAGCAATGGCCATCATCATTCCCTTCTTTCTTGCAATGCTTGCAAGAGAGATTCTCTTCATTTCTTGTCACTAAATTTGCTTTCTTTCCATTCCCCTTCCTTTTGTCCTCTTTTATTGAATATGATTCCCCTGCTACACCAACTCATATTTTACGTGCCTCAATGTATGTTGCTTGAACAAAAACCTCATCAAGATTAGTAGGTCCAAACATAAATACAATGTTATGAATTTGTGCAGGTAAACCACCTATATACTTCATAATATTTTCTTGGGTATCTAATGGAATGTCTAACATTAATGCCATCTACAAAATTCATGTATGTATTTTGGCATTGTTTGTCCCTTTCTTAGTTTGATACCTTGCTATTCAATTAAATCCTTCTCTTTATAACCCAAAGGATAAAATTTCTTTTTAAGTGCATAAACAAAAACTTTCCATGATGGAAATACATTACCCACTTATTGTGTGCCATTTTTCAACTTGCTTTGTCACCATATGAGTGTTGTGCCTGCAAGTCGAAACGATGCCAATTTGATTTGAGTTGCCTCATCATTTATTTGTTGCACACTGCAATAAACTTCCATTTGTCTAACCTAGTTATCAAGCCTCTCTGCATTGACTTCACCATCATACATGGGTAATTCAAACTTCACATCAAGCTTAATTAAAGGCATATCATGTTTATGTTTATGGGAATGTTTTCTTGTGGTGGATTTGGAAATTGTACTTGAAGAAGAAGAAGTTGATGGAGAAGAAGGAGGTTTAGGAGGATCCTCTCCTTCTTCACTTTTGGCTTTTGAAGATTCACCTAGAACCAGTCTCTTCCACTCCAAGTAATCATCATATAGAACCTTCACCATCTCCAACATGGCGAAGAAGGTATTTTGAAATTCTATCTTGTTATGAGAAAGTCCCTCTTCTGATGCCATCTTCTCACTTTGAGAAGTCCTATTTCTCAATCCAATCTCAGGATTCTCTTTGACAAGATCGCCTTCACCATGATTAAACCTTTCCCTAGTAATCATGCAAACTCAAAAACCAACCGTCAACCTACTTTGATAGCTCTTCATCCAAAAAGATCTTTAAAATACTATGGTTAAGTTTTAAAGCATGAGTTCATTAACCATTTAAGAATTGAAGAGTGAGGAAGAATTAATGATATAACATGGTAACCATAATAAGAAATGCATATTTGAAAGCAATCCCAAATAATCAGCAAACCATAATAGAAAGGTTGTTAATGGAGTTTGAAAAGATTGCTGACATCTTTGGGCCTTTGTCTCAGTGGGTGAGGCTTTCTTATTTCTCTTCAAAGCTTCAAAAGTACATGAGAAAAGTGTCAAATGGATTAGAAAATGGTCTGGCTGTGTTCTTCTAGAACTAAAGAACCCAACACAACTAACGGAACTGAAAATGGTTGAGTGAAGCCTGCAAAATTGTCCCACAAAGTTTCTCTCCTCAATGGATTCCCTGCATAAAATTGACTTTGGCTTCACAATTATATATCATTTCTCCTCTTATGAACCTATATAAGGCTTCTAATAACCTATGGTTTAAATATATTTTAAGTTGGTAACATCCTCCCAACTTCCTCCCAAGATCTAGCCTCAAAAAGGGCTCCATATCTCCTTAAAATGACCCAAATCTCCCAAAATCAGCTAAAATCTCAAAAAATTATAAACTATGGTCGAAAACCCACAAATTGGAAATAATTCAAGAACAACCCCCTATTCCCAGGCTCCTAGCCATATGGGAGACTCCATATGCTCATGGGTGGGAAGTTGGCGCACTGGCCCTCGGTCTTGGCTCCCGGTCCTATGAGCATGGCCGTATGGTTGCACCCTGAGCCTCCACGAGCCTGCATTTTGTGGTAGCTCCTAGTCGTTATCCCCTGGTCGGTCGTGGTTGACCCCTACCAACCAGGGCTTATCCCCTATAGAGCGCCATCGCTAACTTAAAACTATATTAGAATGAATATAGTTAATCCCCAACATGTAGTCCAGATGGTCCACCTGTTTCCCTGAAGTCTTTGTGCCCATGGAGGTCACAAGTTCGACTCCCCCAAAACCATAATTTTTTTTTCAAACTAGCCATCCTTGGAAAAATTTGGGGTGCCACGTGGTGCCCTGTGATTGGGCCACATGTTTCCTCAGGATTGGACCGTATTGTATAGTCACTAGCATATTCAGTGAGCCACGTCATCGTCGTATAGCCTAGTCAGCTGCCACATTAGCTTCTGTAAAACCTAGTCACCTGCCATGTCACCTATCGTATAGCCACGTGTCATGCCACTTCATGTCTATACTGCACACTCACCCTTCCACGTCAACATCTGTACAACGAGTTGTCATCCATACTTTCATGTGTCAGTATGTCATTGGGCCATGTCATGTACGAACTTCCACATGTCATCCGTATAGTGCCACGTGTCAAATCCGTATAGGTTCCAACTCAGCCCAAAAATTCCAAATTTGAGTGACACATGTCAGCTCTTAGTGATGCCACATCAGCATGATGACATCATCATGACATCATACTAACGTCACCTATCGTACTACTGACATCAACATTGACTTTGACCATTTGACTTTTTGCCTGTTTGGGAATTTGATCATAACGCAATAAATTTCACATATGATGTATGTTTGAGGAAAACATTATATGGTTAGAATCAATGCAATGAAACGAATGTAATGGTGCTAGTTTCATCTGATTCTGAGAATTTTTACTTTTAGGCCTTCCTGGATCCATTTTGGATCATGGTTATAATACATTAAAGAGTCTTCTTGCTCTCAACAATCTATCCTTCTATATAGGATATTAGAGGAGAAAATTTGTCCTACTATATAGGATAGGTCTCAACCCCTCCTCTACTGGCATCCCAAAAATAAAGGAAGCCAAACACTATCATCTCTCTTCCAATGATCACCACAATTTGAAGCAATATATCAATAAGATGAATCCCTGGATTCCATAGCTAATTTGGAATTCCACCACTTCCAATTCCTATTGATTGTTGTTGTTCCATAATGATAACTATTGGAATCCAATCGATCCTCCTTTCTAATCCCTGTATGCAATCAACTAATGGAAAATAGATACTAGGAATCAACTCTGTGCATGGAAATATGTCCTTCTCTTTCCAAACTACAGAGAGATATCTATTATCCCTACTCCTAATAATATACTCCAACAATGCTTGGAGTCTATACACCTTCTTGTAAATCAAGTTTGTTATATGTGGAACCTCATGCTCATACAAGTACCTTGGATGTCCTACCGAAGGTGTATCATGCATCACACTCATGATGAACACCCTAAGTGTGTCCTTAGGGACTAAATATGTGTCACCTCTGTAGTAGATCATTTGATCCCTCAATCTCTCCATGTCATCTTGTTCCCTGACCACATGCCCTAGATAAGCTCTTTGTCATGTCTGTAATGCCCCATGTCTCATCCAACTGTCTCAAGGGATCCTCTAGTGTCATGTTGTATATACTTAGAGAATCAAAAAACATAAATAGAAACCTCTGTAAATGTAGTTAAATTCGGTAAGTGGTAGGTGCATTAGTTAATCCCAAGGGCATGACCAAAAATACCTAAGAATAATCATGTGAGTATCCTTTTCATTGACCTTTCCCCAATGATATTCCAATAGAGGATCAATATTCAAGGAGTGTACCACTCCCTAAAGATCATCCTTATGCACTAATGGACTATCTTAATAGTCACCCAGACTCCAAGCTACTCCCATACCATCACATTCCTCCAAAGGCGTCTCCTCACACGGAAGGTCAACCATACTCCCTCCATCATCACAAACACTACTGCTACTAAGAGTACAACCTCATAGTCCACGTACTATTGAAAAAGAGTGGGTCATCCTCCTCTAGACCCTCCATTCTCCATCAAGTGAGAGTATGATTCTCCCTTGAACTCCATTGTTTCCCATTATGTACCAATGTACCCCTCTGCATACCACTACATACCACTACACATCACTGCATACCGATGTATACCACTACATATCATTATGTATCCTATATGTGTCAATATATCGATCACTACAATAATGTTAGTTGAGCTTGGATCCCAAATGGATGTGTCCTCATCTATAATATAGCTATCCACACAATCCATGGATGAATATACTCCCTTGTTGGCTAGTCCACAAGGTATATGCTCAACTGTCTCATCAGTGGTCATGACTTGAGCCTTCAATGGGATCGAAAGAAGTGGATATTGATCCCCATAATTAAAAACATGTGCATAGTCAAAACGCTCTGGGTCATACCTCTCTACAAACACCTGTAAACCTAAATTATCCTCATGTTCAACCATCACACAAGGTTCCTCCATCAAATAGTAAATGGCACTCAAATCCTCCTACAATATGGTTGTCATATATGATTGATTGTCTAATGTGGAGGATGAGGGATGTACCCAAATAAAGTCCACATAAATATTCTCAACCTACATCTTTGATTCTTGAAGGGCCTTTTGCATGCTCTTTAAGGAATCTTGGGTAATCTCAAGATCCTAGGTAAGTCTGTCAACTTCTTCCTCCTTTTCTTTAAGTGAGTCATGATATATCTAACCAAGCATGAGAAGATGATCTATATAAGAAAGTAGGTGTAGGTAGTTAAACTTCATTTCTACCACTACTTCTCTAAGCACCTGAAAATCCACAAGGAGTTTCTCTCCTCCCAAACTATCATGCAACCCTACATCTCTCCAACACCAATCTACCACCAATGCATGCATGTCATCAAAATGTCTCATGGATGTCACAATTTTGTCTTCACTTACCTTCAATTGGCCTGTCCAATGATGTGGCTCATGGGAACAATCATACTCAACCAAATTTTATTATTTTCTTCTTACTCACACTTCTCCAAATCAAAATTTTCCTTTATAAATAAATCTTGAGAAGGGAGATCAACCTCCAAAGGTAACTCTTCCAACACTAAGACATCATCATACTTAGGTGTACTTATAAATAGTCTTAAGCATCTTAATATGTTGACGTTGATCAATAAACTGTATCACATGGGATATTATTCTGTCCATCACACATACTAATCTAATTACCCTCATAGGTCATCTCTAATGGTGTATCAAAGATTGTTTCCCTATCATTCCCATTGTACACATTCCTATCGTAAATAGGTGCATGCTCATCCAAAAGGAAAATTTGAGGTTCTATCAAACATTGTTCACAAAGTGAGGTCTTAGTGTCTTCAATTACCTTGGATTTGGATCCCTTGTTCTACTTCTTCTTTCCAAATAGAGGCTTCCACCACTCTGGGTGTTCTAGTAACATTGTGAAATTATTTTTATAGTTCTAACAAGATCGTAAAAATTTCATCATGAGTTCTTGATTTGTCTCCATATTGTAAAACCCCAAATTGATTTTTCTTCACCTTTCCTTAGTTTGATAGCCAAGCTTGTATACCCTCACAGGCTAGGAGGATCACAAGCTTTGATACCATTGTAATAAACCTCCTATATTGTTGATATGTTTCTATGTGTTTCTTGGGTTAAAAATTGAATCAAACACTTTAAATGCATGCTCTAAAACCACTGTAGTGAGCCTAACCACTATGGTTACAGGTTGCCTCACCATTGTAGAAACATATATGTGTTTTTTGAGTGTTTACTTTTCTCAAACACTTACGTTGTAGGTGTCTTTTCACTACTAAAACTCCCAATTTACTGTTGTTGGTATTTAATCGAGTTTCAAGTGTTATGGGTGGTTAAGATATAATTGAAATGTGCCAAAAATGTCCTTTCAATACAACAAGGTTATATAAGAGAAAACATATAAAATACCAGCAACACACAACTAATATAATTGAATAAACATGACACAAATAAATTTGTATTTATCATCCTCTGTATGAGCAATGAAACTAAAAATAACTCACAAGTTTAATGGTATACAACTAATATGTTTTAAGTTCATTCCCAACTGATAATGCTTGGTAGTTGGTAGCAATAAGATATCGAGAGAGTCTACCCTCCAATGGCATGCTCTGCTACAACAAGGGTTGTCCTCCCGCAAGTATAAACTTCCCCCTTTTAGATGTCAACCTATGAGGAAGAAATCCCCCCCCCCCTCTCAGTAGATNACAAAGGATTTAAGTTTTTTGTCAAACTATGCTCCTATAGATGATAAACTCAACCTTCTAGTTACCAAAATGTTTCCCATCTCTCATAAAATTTCCCAACATCAAGAATCCACTATTTTATTATGAAGCTTGACTTGTCTCAACCATAAACTCAACCATCCTCCTCAAATACAACCTCTGTTATGTGTAAAAAATCACCACATAAAATATATTACCTGCATAAAGGTAACTCAACCCCCCCAAGAGAACTTGGACAAAATGCAACTAAAACTCCACCGCAAACTAATAAACTCATCCACTGTTAAGGTCCTAACCCGCACATAGGTAGATCAATGTATTCAGATGTAATAAAGGTCAATATTAATAAGACCTTTCAATAAAATAGAATAAGGCGGATGTAAGAAGACCTAATAGAAGCTTCCGCTTCTAGAAGGATCTT
>ML791672.1:369455-387518 GCA_009831015.1 Picea engelmannii
GGTTAAGGAATTAGGGTTTTGGACTAATCCAGGTCATTGGGTTAGGGTTTTGGATGCCGCTGACTCCTATATGTATATTGTATTGTAAACAATGTAACACAATGTGTATGAATATAATATATGCTGGTTTTCCCGACTTGGGTTTCCAGGTGAAAAATCTCTGTGTAATGTTTGTGTTTGCCATTGTATGTTTTCTGTTCTTTTCTGAATATCAATTTGCAGTAGATATTGTACAATGTTAAGATTTACACTGTGGGCCATCATATCTCATGGAAGAACAAGCGAGTTACTGTGATTATTTCAGAGGGGTTCTAAGCTCAAGAGGGACAGGACCGTAGATCCGAGCCATGAGGGTCGTTGGATTTACACGGGGACTTCCATATCGGGGTTTCGAAGGTTGAAGTTCCAAAAATATAGCAATGGTAATAGAGAAATCACGAAACGTGAAATCCCGAAGGCTCAGAGGACAGTGTGGGACCATAAGGGTTAGCGAGGTGGACAGGTGGCATGCTATTTCAAAGTTTCATGGGGTAAAGTTCCGAACACATTGCATCAGGATTCGCGATATTGTGAAGTCCAAAGTCCCAATGAGGTGAAGTGGCGTTGAGAAGTCAAATCTCACGAGTGTATCGGAGTTTCAGAAAATTGGGATTCGGAAGTCGAGGAGGCAAGTTTCTCGACATCGAGATCGTTGAAATCACGATAGAGAAAATCCCAAAAAGGAAAAAGGAAAGGTCAGCGTTGACTGTTTCGGGTTTCGGGGATTCGAGAGACCAACGCTTGACTACTAGATTCGTGAAGTTGCGAAGTCCGATCTCCCAAGTGTAAAGAGGGGATCCCGTGAGAGTTTGTTGTGGGTGCAGAATTCTCGATAGGGAAATAGAAGAGCCTATTAGAGTTCTTCGGGCCAGTGGTAAAGGAAAGATCCTGTGAGCACACAGACCTTCCGACCTGTGGGTTGAGAGGTTGCGGGCATGTGCATCAGTTTGGTATCAGAGCACAAAAAGGTTCTTTTCTTTCTGTAGCAGAGAAAGAGAATTCGCCATGCCGCCAAGGAGAAGGGACATGCAATCACCCGATCCACCAGAGGATAGGGAAATTCCAAGAAGAAGAGGCAGGCAGATGATAGATCCAGCTATGGAGAGAGAGATGTGTGATCTACGAGCTAGAATTGAAGACATGGAGACAGCGCAAAGACGCACAGTCAATGTTGGGGATCTTAGTGATTCCGAGAGTGAGATTGAGGCTGAACATGAGGAAGAAGTTGCAGCCAAAGATGCATAAAACGAACGTTTGATCAGAGCTATTGCAAGAATGGGTGCAAGAGAGAAAATGGACATTCCAATTTATGAGGGAAATCTAGATGTAGAGGAGCTTCTAGACTGGATTAGAGCTCTGGACACATACCTTGACTATGAAGATGTCGAATAGGAAAAGAAAGTCAAGCATGCTGTCACAAGATTGAAGGGACATGCAACATTGTGGTGGGATGAACTACAAACTGACAGACACTGCAAAGACAAGCAGAATATCAAGAGCTGGGACAGAATGATCATGAAGGTTAAGGAGAAATCCATCCCCAGAGATTATTAGATTACTCTGTTCAGAAGAATGCATAACCTGAGACAGAAGTTGATGACAGTAAAGGAATACACTGAAGAATTCTACAGGTTGAACATCATGGCAGGTCATCGGGAGAGCGATGATGAAAAAGTTGCCAGATATATGAATGGCATGAGATATGATATCTAGGATGAGATGAGCATGGTAACCATCCGAACGGTGGAAGATGCTTATCAGATGGCTCTAAAAGCAGAAGAGAAGTTGATTCGAAAGAAGAGTCAGAGAGGCCGAGGAAAAAGTCAGCCCAGAGGCAAATTAGTTGCCCAGGACAAATATCAAAAACCCAAAGAGGACTGGAAGAAACCTCAGACTCGAACTGAGAGAGGTGGAACCTAACAGAGAGGGAAATATGCTGAACAGAGAGGACAACATACTAAACAGAGAGGAGATTATGCTGACAATAACACTTTTCCTTGTACTAGAGGTAGAGGAAGGGGAAGAGGTGGAGTAATAACATGCTTCACATGTGGAAAGAATGGGAACAAGTCTTATGAGTGTCCAGATAAAAAGAAAGAAGGGGGAGAAGCTCACATTGCCGAAGCACAGAGGAAGGATGTTGAGGTAGAAGATGCTAAAGGTGGAATATCACTGATGATGCGAAAATTTCTTTTGACACCTGAGAAGGAGGTGGAGAGTTCAGTCCAAAGGACTAGACTTTTCAGGATTGCTTGCAAAACCAAGGACAGGGTATGCAAGGTCATTGTAGACAGTGGTAGCATGGATAATCTTGTTTCAACCGAGATGGTAGAAAAGCTGGAGCTGGAGACGACTGATCATCCAAGCCCATATAGAGTTTCATGGCTACAAAAAGGACACCAGGTAACTGTCACTAAACAATGTTTAGTTGAATTTAAGATAGGAGGATATAATGATAAGATATTATGTGATGTCATTCCTATGGATTTTTGTCATCTATTGTTGGGTAGACCATGGAAATATGACAGGAATGTGATTCATGATGGGAGAATGAACACATACACCCTAGAGAAGAATGGGAGGACTCACATGTTGCTTCCAATCAAGGATAAGGAGGTGAAGCCTGAAGTAAGCAACATTGTACTTCTCATGAGTGGGAAGGAACTTCTTACAGAGGTTAAGAAGAAGGAGGATCCACAGTTCATAGTGGTCAGGAAACCAAATATTGTTTTGACCAACACAAGGGTGGATGATTTACCAGAAGAGATTCAAGAACTGCAGGAAGAGTTCGCTGATATAGTAGTGGACGAATTACCTCGTTCGTTGCCACCGATAAGAAGTGTGAGTCACCATATTGATCTCATACCAGAAGCTAGTTTTCCAAATAAAGCCGCATATAGATTGATGCCGCAAGAGAATGAAGAGGTTAAAAGGCAAATCCAGGAATTGTTGGACAAAGGTTTAGTTAGGGAAAGCTTGAGTCCATGTGTTGTTCCAAAAGTACTCAGTCCGAAGAAAGACGAAGACTGGAGGATGTGTACCGACTCGAGGGAGATCAACAAGATAACCATCAGGTACATATTTCCATTGCCGAGGATGGATGATCTGATGGATTGTTTGAGTGGAGAAAAGTATTTTTCAAAGATTGATTTGAAGAGTGGTTATCACCAGATTCACATGAGGGAAGGTGATGAATGGAAGACAACATTCAAAACCAACGAAGGGTTGTATGAATGGCTTGTTATTCCTTTTGGCTTAACAAATGCGCCGAGTACATTCATGAGGTTGATGAACGAAGTCCTGAGGGAGTTCATCGGAAAATTTTTCATTGTGTATTTAGATGACATACTGGTTTACAGTAAAATAGTGGCAGAGCATCTGAAGCATTTGGCTATAGTGATGCAGAGATTGCAACAGGAGAAGTTGTTGATAAACGTGAATAAATCCTCATTCATGAAGACAGAGCTCATTTACTTGGGGTTTGTTGTTTCGGAAAATGAGTTGAGGATGGATCCAGATAAGGTGGAGGTAATAAAAAATTGGCCATCACCGAAGAATATCTTTCAGGTGATAAGTTTTCACGGATTGGCTAGTTTCTACCGAAAGTTCATCAGGAATTTCAGTGGAATTAGTGTAGCGATGATAGACACAGTGAAGAAAAGACACAAGTATTTTCACTAGATAGAAGAGGCTGGGAAACGTTTTAATCTGTTGAAGAGGAAGATCATGGAACAACCAGTTCTGGTGTTGCCGGATTTCCGAAAGACATTTCAAGTGAAATGCAATGCAAGTGGATTTGCAATCGGGGTAGTCTTGAGTCAAGAAGATAGGCCAATAGCATACTTCAATGAGAAGATGAATGAAAAAAAAGTGAAATACTTCACTTATGATAAGGAGTTCTATGCTATCATTTAGGCATTGAAGAAATGGAGACATTACTTGATCCCGAAAGAGTTTGTCTTATACAGTGACAATCATGCACTGTAGTTTGTGACTCAATAGGAAAAGTTGAATCAGAGACATGTCAAATGGGTGGAATATATGCCGAATTTCACTTTTGTGATTAAACATATTTCTAGTACTGCTAACAAAGTTGTTGATGCTTTGAGCAGAAAGTGTTTACTGTTGTAGGAGTTCAGAGTCAAAACGTTGGGTTTTGATGATCTCAGGAACATGTATGCAAATGATACAGATTTTAAGGAGGTGTATGAAGTAGATGAGAATCCAATTCTCAGGGATAGAATCCAATGGGTAGAATACATGATCTAGGAAGGATTACTGTTTAGAGGTAATCAACTATGTATTCTGAATTGATCCATGAGGGAGAATCTGTTGAAGGAGAAACACAGTGGAGGATTGGTAGGGCACTTTGGTCACGACAAGACATTCACAAAATTGAATGAGTCATATTTTTGGCTGGGAATGCGAGCAGATGTCAAGAAATTCGTGGACAGATGTAGAATTTGCCAACATTCGAAGGGAAGGAGACAGAATGCGGGGTTTTATCAACCATTTCCCATACCAGAGAGGCCGTGGGATGCAATCAGCATGGATTTTGTATTGGGGTTGCCAAGAAAACAAAGAGGTTTTGATTCAATCTTTGTGGTGGTGGATAGATTTTCCAAGATGGAACTCTTCATTCCATGTTATAAAACCAGTGACGCAACTCACATTGCGAATCTGTTTTTCAAAGAAGTCACTCGACTTCATGGTTTGCCAAGGAGTATAGTTTTGGATCGAGACACTAAGTTCATAGGGCACTTTTGGAGGACCTTATGGAAGAAGCTGGGAACTAACTTGTCATTTAGTTTGGCTTATCATCCTCAGACGAATGGATAGACAGAAGTGGTGAATAGAAGTTTGGGAGACTTGTTGAGAAGCTTGGTGACAAAACACCACAGCCAGTGGGACCACATATTACCACAGATAGAGTTTTCTTATAATGACTCGATTAACAGGAGCACAGGGAAGAGTCCATTTCAGATTGTCTATGACATGCAGCCAAGAGGAATTTCTGAACCGAGAGATTCAAAACAGAATGCAACTAGGAGTGCTAGTGCAGAAGATTTCACAGAGGTGATGAAAGAACTTCACAGCTGGGTGAAGCAGCGACTGCAGAATTCAAGTCAGGAATATAAGCGTAGAGCAGATCGACAAAAGAGACAACTTCAGTTTGAGGTTGGTGATTTAGTTTTGGCACATCTAAGAAAGGGAAGGTTCCCAAGAGGAACATATAATAAGAAGAAGATGAAGAAAATCGGACCATGTAGGGTCTTAAAGAAATTTGGGGCGAATGCTTACAAGATTGAATTACCCAATGGGATCGGAATTTCTTCGATATTCAATATCTCATATTTGTACCCCTATAAAGCTGAGGAAACAGGGATTGGAATTGAGAAACCAGTGATCCAGTGGAAAAAGAAGATGCCAGTTGCAGATAAGCCACATATGGAGCACATACTGGACAAAAGAGTGAGCAAGAAGACCAGGCGAAAATAATACTTTGAGTATCTGGTCAAATGGAAAGACCATCCAGTTGAAGATACCAGCTGGGAGAGCGAAGCAAAGATCCAGAGGCATGGATAGACCGTGCATGAGCTCATGGAAAAGAGCCCATGAAAATTTTCAATACAGAGAGTATGATGAAGGAGCATCGCCAACATCAAGAAAGCCAGCGCGGAGACACCGGACAGCTGGACAAGCCCAGTGCAAATTTTGAATTTCTCTTGGATTTGATGCGCAAACATAAATGTGGAAATTTAATGAAGGCGCACTTGTAAAATGTAAACGGACCTTGAGAAATTTTCTCTCGTCCTTAGTAGGTAGAAGGCATTTATGGTAGTTAATGTAAAGTAGATAGAATTCAATTCCAGATTAGACAGTTTTAAAGCGCAAGAGGGAAACGGGATATAGACACCCTCATTGTGTATTGTAACATTATTATGAAGCAACATTAGTGTATGAAGAGCATAGAGAAGAAGTAGTGAGTTGTGTAAGAACACCTATGTATAGATATTTGGATTAATAGAAAGAGTTTGATTCAAATTCATGGTTTCATGTTTGATTCTCTGTGTATTGATGTTGAATGATATGCTCATGAATGTTTGCTTCCTGTTATACATTTTCTTTATATACTGTGTATATGATTTCATGTTTTGAGTTGAAGTTTGAAAGGAAGTAGGAATGATTTTCAATTGTTTCTCTATCTGAACAAGGGTTCCTTGCAAAGAGTGTAGTCGAATTGTCTGCAAGGAGTGCATTGACAAAGGGTTCAAATAGGGTAGCTTTTGTTCTCATTCATTCAAAAGTGCAGTTAGGAATAGGATCCATGTAAGGAGTGCGCAGGCCGAGTGAAGTCTCAGAGTTGTGAACCTGAGCGAAGTATTGAGAGACTGCTACTGCAGGTGTACGCAGGGTCGAAGGAAATTCAACACTTTGAGGTGTTTGAAGGTTGCCGCAAGGAGTGCGCGCAAGAGTCTTCTCTAAGGCTCGGAGTTATAAGGAAGCTAAAGAGGTATAGGACCTTCAAGTAATCACCAAGGAAAAGCACAGGAATCTTGTACCGTGGAGTGTTTAGCAGGCGTTGCAAGTTTGCATGCAGGTGGACAAGTTTTCGCGGAGGAATACTTGGTTCATTTCGAGGAAATCATCAGGAGGAACGGACTGTCGAAAATTCTCTGAGGAGAAACCACGAAGTCCCGTGGACTGTCAGATCTTATGGAAGAACAAGCGAGTTACCATGAGTATTTCAGAGGGGTTCTAAGCTCAGGAGGGGGAGGACCATAGATCCGATCCATAAGGGCCATTGGATTTACACGAGGAATTCCATATTAGGGTTTCGAAGGTTGAAGTTCCAAAAATGTAGCAACAGGAATCGCAAAATTAGGAAACACAAAATCCCGAAGGCTCAGAGGATGGTTTGGGACCACAAGGGTCAGCGAGGTGGATAGGTGGCATGCTATTTCGGAGTTTCATGGGGTATAGTTCCAAACACATTGCATCAGGATTTGCGATATTGTGAAGTCCGAAGTCCCGATGAGGTGAAGTGGCGTTGAGAAGTCAAAGCTCATGAGCGTATCGGAGTTTTGGCAAATTAGGATTCGAAAGTAGAGGAGGAAAGTTTCTCAACATTGGGATCACCGAAATCACGATAGAGAAAATCCTGAAAAGGAAAAAGGAAAGGTCAGCATTGACTGTTTCAGGTTTCGGGGATTTGAGAGACCAACTCTTGACCACTAGATTCCTGAAGTTGCGAAGTCTGATCTCCCAAGTGTAAAGAGGGGATCCCGTGAGAGTTTGTTGTGGGTGCAGATTTCCCAATAGGGAAATAGAAGAGCCGATTAGAGTTCTTTGGGCCACTGGTAAAGGAAAGATCTTATGAGCACGCGGACCTTCCGACCTGCGGGTTGAGAGGTTGCAGGCATGTGCATCAATATGGGTAAAAACAAAAGCAAGTGAATGTGTTATGTACAAAAATAATTTTTTTCCTTACACTACTTTGTGTTTTGACCTATGATCGATAGTGATTAAGTTTTGTAATCATGTCTTTAGACACCACCTCTCTCTTGGAAAAATATGACTTTTATCTACCAAATCCTCTTATTCTCCAATAGTTGATGCCCCATTTGATTATAACATGTTGCTTGGTTAAAAATGTATTTATGATTTGAAGGAAGTATGCTCTTTGATATCTCATCTCTTACCATGCCCGCATGAAGAAAAAGTGATCAACATTAATAAAATTAAATATTGTGAAACCCATCCAACTCCCAATCCAAAAAATGTTTTTCCCTTTGTAGTAGAAACTCTATTCCATCCCAACTCTATTGGATTTAGGTCTTGGTCCTTTTAAGGTCTCATTACTACTTGATATACAATCGATTCCCTCCCAAAGTTAATGATGTGGGATTATGCCCCATCTACATAGTCTCCTCTTTTATCAAGGCCAAGTCAATCACACATGAAAGGCATAGATTTGATTCAGCTTAAGAGAATCCATTATGTATTCATTCTTGGAGACCTTGGATTCATCTATCTCCCAACTTTTCTAAAGGACATTATGTAATCCATCTCAATTTTTTTCAAGTGGATTATGAAATCTATCTGTACTTATTTAGATTCAATATTGATATCTTAGAGGCCATGAATTCCTGAACTGATCCTTAGGATGATTACATATTTGATACTCCTTTCTCTCTATGGTTGTCCATTCCAAATCAAACCAATATTTCATAGATTCCAAAAACTTAACATCACACATGGAAATGTTTATTGGTTTTGAAACACCATCGTTTCATTAGAGAGAATTGAGGGGAATGTTGCCAATATTTCCAAAATTATCACCATAGACATTTCCACCTAACCTAGAATCATTGAAAATATCCTCTTTGGGGAAAATTCCACATATGAGGAGATATCAAGCTATAAAACTTTTCTATAAGAATTTCAAGGCGTTTTTTATTTGAAAATAGTTAGTGAATTATGAGAACTATGGCCTCAAAACAAAAATTCTATCTCTAAATACCTGTATTTTTGGATGAAAAATAACAAAATCAACCCGCAAGTTAAAAAGTGGTGTTCCCAAGATAGGATTTTTTTCTGCAGGGTTTAGAATTAAAAAAAAATTCCACCATCACCTTAAATCCACGTAAAGTTGCAAACAAAAACCTTAAAATCGACTCCCAAAGACAAAAAGTGATACTCCCAACATCGCCCCTTTCCTTTTCGGGTTAAATTTATAGCTTAGTTGAAATCATGATGTTAATAATATCCCCGAAATGAAAAATTATGCTAATAATATCACCCCTTGTTTTAGAGGTTAACATTATAACTTGCTTGAAATCGTGGACTTGACATTCGATATCGATATCATTTCTAACCAAAACCACAAAATCAACCTCTAAATCGAAACATGGTACTACAATTACAATGGTTGTTTTTTTGTTTCAAGATTAAAATTGCAACATTTTTTTAGACCATGACCTAAAAAAATGACACTATTACAAACAAATTCATAGAAATAAACAAGTGTTGCATGGTAGCATAGTCCCTGCCAGGTTGGGATGGGAGTAAATGTGACCTAGTACAGACACGTGGTTAGAAAGTTGTAATACATTTGGTTTGCATGCAGAACATAGTATTCTCGAATTACTTATTTCTGAAAAATATAAAAAATTATTAACATTTGAAAGGTTGTTGGACACAAAAGATTTAGCATTACCGAATTAGTTATCTTTAAAACAAGGGCTCTTGGACGCAAAAGAAATTGAAATTTATGAAATTATAGGTTGTTGGACAATATAAACTAAACAAAAATGTAATTTTATAAAGTAGATATTTAGTTTTATACATACGAAATATGTACTTTTATAATGGATAGTAGGTTGTCGAGCTCAAAATGGGGCCTCTGATGTTCTTTGCGATATAGAAATTGAGAAGCAAAGTTGCAGACTATAGAAATTTATCACAAATTAATAAATTATACATACAAAATATGTACTTTTATAAAGTACATATTTAGTTTTATAGATACGAAATTTATACTTTTATAAAGTATGGGGATGAGATTTTATAGAGCATGCACGGGGCCCTCATTGGATACTTAGCCATTTTTTGGAACATGAGTTCTCGGGTTGGCGGGCTAAAAAATGGGCCTCTGATGTTATGTGCCCTACAAATAGCACCAACAGTTCTGTGATATACAAAATGACACGTGGAGTTGCGGACTATACAAATTTACCAGAAATTAATAATGTTTGTTACATATCTGTGGAAATTACATGAACATTTAAAAGCATATAATAGAATAGTAATAATGTCTCTTACATTTAGTTTTCTTTAAAACTATGGCTTTTCATGGACAAAAAAAATATAGCATTGACAAATTAGTTTTATTTGCACATGTTTTATAGAGCATGTACGGAGCCCTCATTCCATACTTAGCCAGTTTTTGGATCGTGGGTTCTCGGGATGGTGGGCTAAAAAATGGGCCTCTATTGTTCCGTGCACTACAAATAGCACTGAGATTTCTACGACGTACAAATTGACAAGAAGACTTGAAAACTATAGAAACTTATTATAAAATAAATAATGTTTGTTACATATCTCTAGAAATTACATCAACATTTGAAAGCATACAATATAATAATAATAACATTTGTTACATAGTTTCGTGGAGGAAAACACAAAGAAATTAGCATTCCCGAACTAGTTTTCTCTAAAGAAAAGGTTTTGGACAAAAGAGAAATCAAAATCTATCAAAGTATAGGTTCCCGGACACCCAAAAAGTTAGCATACAATAGAATAGTAAGAATGTCGTTCAAGACAAAAAAAAATTAGCATACAATAGGACACAAGAAATGTAGCAGATCCGAATTAGTTTTCTTTGGAACAAACAAGAAAGGTTCTTGGAAACCCAAAATTTATTATACAATAAAGGCATTATCGAATCAGTTTTCTTTGGAATTTATCAAAAATTAATAATGTCTGTTACATGTTTTTGGAAATTTAAATGCATTTGTCATATAGACTGGGATTGGGGCTCCTGCAGACCATAAAAAGAAATAAGTACAAGAATTAGGAATGTCAAAATAAGAAGTGCGCGACGGTAGAGAGGAAGACTTGAAAAGAAGAAATTGGAAATTATGAGTCTTTGGTTACATTTTTCTATTTAAAGAGGTCATAAGTGGATTGATAAAGAAAACAAGATGACAACATAGACTTAAATTGGAATGATAAATAAAACAAGATGCCAGAATAGACTTACTATGAAGCCGATGCATTTTTGTTGCTGTCGTCAATGGTCAGTGGAGTCCTGTTGATCGATTGTTGCCCTTCCTGGATGAGGTTGTCCATTCTCTGTTGGAACCATTCTTCCTTGTATCTTTTCATGGGGGCGATGTTAATTTCATCCTTGATTTATATGTCGTAAAGGCTGTTTTCTAATTTCCTTAGATCCATTGAAATACTATGCAGTCTCTGTTCAATTTCTTCATTGTGTGCCGCATAATCCAGTACCCAACGTTCATTCTCATCTAGACGATGTTCAACTATGCCGTAAAACTTTTCGAATGACAAACCCTTTAAAATATCAACTTGTTCCTGGAAGGCTTATTTGGTGATTGACAAGGATTTGAGAATTAAATTTGGATCTTGAACCTCGTTGGTAGTTCCGGCTAAGTCCGCCTGGAGCAGGCTTGTGAATAAATCTTCCTTTTCTGATATGACTTGTTTACATGATTTGACAATGAGCTCCAGGTTGTTAATTTTCTTTTTCCAGCATGCTTTTACTTTTTTGGTCCGCTATGGGGAGGGGAGTTTCTCTTGTCTTCTTTTCAGCTCTGATGTGTTGAAGGCATAGTTGGCAAAAGGGGCCAGTACCTTATCACAAAAATGTTGTTCATTTTTTAAATTCGCCTCCAAATGTTGCAGGAAATCATTTGCCTTCTTTCTGAAGGAAACTAAATTTTGCGTTGTTTCCCAGGATTCAGTAAGTAGCTGCATTCTTTTGTTGATGTTATTCTCTGCAAGGGCTCTAGAGCATGCAAGGAGGGTAGAGGATTCTTTCATATTGGCTGCAGTGGTAGCAGGCATAATTTTTTCCAAAGGAATGGCAAATTCTGGGGTTGCAATGAAATCCTGCTCATATTCATTGAGGCAGTCTTTCAAAATGGAATTTTCCATCTCAATTCATCCAATGGAATCACAAAGAATTTCACCAGTTACCTGGTGAAATGAGGAAATTTGGGACGACCACATTTCCCTAAAGTTAATCTATGTGCAAGATTTGCCTTTCTTATTTGTTACATCTCTCTTTTCAATGAGCATACTTTTAGATTGGCTGTCAAAAATAACGCTCTGGATTATGAAGGATTCATCTACATCAAACACGTCGGTATCAGATATTTCCACCGAAGATGACCCAATTTTCTGCATGTGCTCAGTTTCAATTTCAAGTTGCAATTTTCCACTTTCAATTTCGGGTTCCTCCACCTGCCCCGCATTGTTTTTCCTCTTCTTTGGCAGTGGAATTTTGTAAGATCTATCAATATTTATGTGAGGAGGGTTCTTATCTCCTCCTCCATTCAAATATTTTTGGGTTGCTTTCTTACTGGGGTGTACCGTCGAAGTGATTCTCCGTGATGTTGTGCTCTTGGGAGTGTTGACAGGGGACTGGGTACTCTTCTCATTCGATACGTTTCCATGGTTTCTGTACAATTGAGTTGCACTTTGCAATGTCTCTATTTCGCAATCGATAGAAGTAGGATTGTTTTCAACACTGTACCTATCTTGGGTCAGGTTTCTATGGAAAAAAGAGGTGTTAAAGTGGTGCAGACCCCCTGCCCTCGGGCCTGAGATCTCTGTAGGATCTTCTATAGACCAAGACAAAGGCTAATTAAACCCCTTTACAAGACCCCAATGATTTCGGGTCTCATGGGTTGGGCAAATCCGAGTGCAATGCCACAACTCTCAGAAATCGTCGAAACATGAAGTGTGAATGGGATAAGGTGTAAGCCCCTCTCTTCGGCCCCTTTTCCAATAGGACCACATCCAATCCTTAACGCCAGCGCCTTTTGCAACTTTCAACTTCGCAAGCTGAAGCGCCAACTTCTTGTGCACTCCCCTTGTGAATCCATGAAACACTATAAGTCAACGCTATGTGGAATCTGCCAAAGCGTCGGGCGCATGCCACTTGTCTCCTCTGCTTTACTCTACTTACAGGGTGAGTTCTTGCCACTTGTCAACCTGGATTTTTCGGCTTTCACAACTTGAGAAAACAACCAACAACCGTTCCTCTTCCTCTATGGATCCTCGAATCTGAAATCATACCTTCTATGAGATCAATGGCTGTGTGCCTCCCTCAATCCAACGACCCTGGCTGTATCAGGATTTTGCAACCCGATAGTTCGCAACTCTTGATTCCAACCTTGAACTAATCCACCTCTTGATCCCCGATATGGTGAATTCACATACGAGATCAACGGTCCTCATTGATTCGGATCTAACGATCAGTACTCCTCCTGAGCTTATGGGTGTTGAAAGACTCTCGGTCTTAATCCCTCCATTGGTCTATCAGATCCAATAGCCTATGGAACTTTGACACTTCTCCTTGAAACAATTCCACCGTCCATTTTCAACTCCATGAGGACTTCTTTCCAAATGACGTGGCATCCTCTCTCCTGAACTTAACTTATGTGAGACAATTTCCACCTTCGCCTCTCTGTGAACTTCTCAAAGGTTCTATCCCTTATGATCTTTTTCTTTCGAATCCAAGGCTTCCAAAAGGGTTCTTGCATGCACTCCTTGCGGAAAATTCTCAAATAACCTCTAGTTATTTGGGTCTTCGGCTCTGTGCACTCTTTGCAACAGAGAATTCTTCAACTCCTCTGTTAGTTTGAAAGAATTTGTTCCCTCTTCTAGACTACACACTCTTTTCATGACTTTGTGCTCTGCTAGCACTCTTGCCTCTAAAGACACAATTTGAATCTCCCCTGAGAGTTCTGAGATAAAACTCAGAGCCTAGTCGATGCACTCCTTGTGGACCCTCCATTGCACTCTTTGCAGGAGTTCTCAGAAAGAGAAACAACTAAAACTCATTCACCATAGAATTCTAGATCATAATTCGATCCATAATTCAAACATTCACCATAGAATTCTAGATCATACACACACACATAGCATTGAAATAAAATGCATACAGAGAATGAAAAAAAGTCTACAACATACCATTTAATAGGTGGTTCCACAACCATAACAAACACATAGATTGGAATCAAATATTTCTTCTATTAATTCCAATGCTCCTGTATATGGAAAATAACAACTAAAATGCATAAAATCCTTTGTTCTCCTCTGTGCAACTCTACATCTTATGAATTATGAATAATATTTATATGATACAAGGGTTGAGGGTGTCTATCACTTGTTTTCCCTCCTATGCTCCTAAACTGTCTAATCTATTAAATTAAATCTACCTACTTGCATTAAACACACATAAATGCCTATTACATCTGGCAGATAAGAACATCCACTCCAAAATCAATTTGGATCTTCAGATATAAATGCAACTGCGCTTTCTTCCCATCCATTAGATTAATGTTTCATATTTTGAAATTCACAATGTTTTCAAAAAAACATATTTAATTTCCTCTGCGCGTCCAGCCGTCTCCTCAGTTTTAGGCACACACTTGGGTTTTATACGATGCTCCTGCATCATACTCCCTCGCTTGAAAATTTTCATGAACTCTTGTTCATGAGCTCTTGCACGATCTGTCCATGTATTTAAATTTATACTTCATTCTCCAAGCTAGCATCTTCAACTGGATGTCCTTTCCACTTGACCAAGTATTCAAAATAATCTTTTCCCCTGGTCTTTCTACTAATCCTCTTATCAATTATGCTTTCCATCTGTGGCTTTTCAGATACAGGCATTTGTTTTGTCCATTGAATCTTTTCTTGTTCATTTTCTTCTCCTACTTCTTATTCTCTATAAGGGTACAAATCCGTGACATTGAATATGGGTGAGATTTCAACCCCATCGGGTAATTCAATCTCATACGTGTTTGCCCCAAATTTTCTTATGACCTTGCACGATCCAATTTTCTTCATCTTCAGCTTGTTGTATGTTCCCGTTGGGGACCTTTCCTTCCTCAAATATTTGAAAATCTGTCTACCACTACAAATATTGAATCATATCCCCTTTGTGTCCTTGGCAATCCTAATATGAAATCCATGCTTACTGCATCCCACAACCTTTCGGGTATGGGTAATGGCTAATATGACCTGTTGGCAAATATATAACAGACAATGAATGGAAAATATTTAACAGATAGCGAATGCTTGTCATTAATGGCAAGTAAAACAATGAAGATGTCATGAGTATAGGAAGTTTGTAATCGACAGGCAAACATAAGATAAGTTCAGGAAGATCAAATGATCTAAGGCAACGCAACGAAGGCAACACAACATTGATCGAATGATCGAAGGCCCGTAAAGTTTGAGAAGCATTTCTGATCGATGGATCTCATTCAAAATTCCTGAAAGAACGAGGGTCATCATATATAAATGTAGATAAGAAGAATGCTGAAGAGGAGGAGAGATATTAGATGTTAGATCCAAGCGCATGACTCGACCATCGTTGGATCAAGGATAACTCGCACTCTTTTTAAAGTATAACAAGGAGAAGAGGGCGTACAAAATTATAAAAGAAGGAGGACCGTCCATTTATGGGTAGGACACATGGGGATAGATCGCCATTTTTCTGACTGGAGAGTCAAAGGAATAGGGTTCCCTAACCTCTCGAAATCACGATATGAGAAATCACGATTTAATCCGAGTCGTCAAATCAAGGTTGAATCCGGACCGTTGATTCCAGTCCATGTCGGAGTTTCGGGGATCGAGAGTTGGAGATGTCAAGTAATATCAACCACAGGAATCTCGAAATTGGGATATGCGAAATCACGATTTAATCTGAGCCGTCAGATGAAGGTTGAATCTGGACCGTTGATTCCAGTCCATGTTAGAGTTTCAGGGATCGAGAGTTAGAGATGTCAAGTAATATCAACCACAGGAATCTCGAAATCACGATATACGAAATCGTGATTTAATCTGAGCTGTCAGATGAAGGTTGAATCTGGACCGTTGATTCCAGTCCATGTCAGAGTTTCGGGGATTGATATTTGGAGATGTCAAAGATTATTAACATCAAGAATCCTAATATCGCGATATGCGAAATCACGATTTAATCTGAGCCGTCAGATCAAGGTTGAATCTGGATCGTTGATTCCAGTCCATGTCGGAGTTTCGGGGATAGAGAGTTGGAGATGTAAAAGATTATTAACATCAGGAATCCCGATATCGCGATATGCGAAATCACGATTTAATCTGAGCCGTCAGATCAAGATAGAATCTGGACCATTGATCCCAGTCCATTTCGGTGTTTCGCAGATCGAGTGTTGGAGATGTCAAAGATTATTAAAAATAGGAATCTCGATATCGCGATATGTAAAATCGTGATTTAATCTAAGCCATCAGATGAAGATGTGATCTGGACCGTTGATCCAAATCAATTACGAAGTTTCGTGGATCAGGACTTTGAAGTGACAAAAAAACTGAACTTCAAGATTGTCAAAATCACGATATGCGAAATCACAATTCAATCTCAGTCATTGAATCAAGATCAGATCTGAACCGTTGATCTAACTCCATATCGGAGTTTCGTGAATTGTGACATGGAGAGGCAAAGAAAAAAATGCAACGAGAATGTCGAAATCACGATTCAATTGCAACTGTTGAATCAAGATCAGATCTGGACCATGGAATCATAGGACATGTGGCAAGTGATTGAAATTTCGCTGACTAGGGGTCAACGGAGCATAGTGTTGAAATTCACGAAATGATAAATCGTGAAAGTGATTTATGCATAAGTGCGTGGTCATAGCCATTGATCACATTGATGGAAGATGGAGGTAGAATCTAGAGGTGTTAATCTTGGCCACAAAAATGATGAAATGAATGCAAGATCTCATGAAGCCAATCCAATGGTGCAGGTGAATTTGAACAAAGATCGAAGGGTTACTGTTCTCTCTCACAGTTAACTCCTCAGTTATGAATCTGTTAGAGAAACAGACTCATGATTGCCAATCAATTGGCGTTTCAGTTGCTTGGACAATTGTCTTTCTTTTGCCTAAGGAAATGCAAAGTGTAACCACCGTGGATGTGTGTATAAAATAAAATGAGACAGACTATGTGTTGTTGGTTGTTCTGTATGAAAAATGAATGAAACTGTAAGAAAGGAAAAATCATAGAATGTGTTATGTGACATTGAAGATATGCACAATGTGAGATGAAACTCAGAGAAGAGTAATAGATGATGAAGAGAAGCAGAAGCAGAGAAGAATGACAGAACAAGTTGATGCAGAGAAGACCTGTTGAACAGACAAAGGAAGAGAAGAATAGCAGAACAATTAGTAGAAGACCAGATTTACAGAACAAAGAAAGATTGGTACGAATTGATTTATCTGCGTAGTTGACTGTTTATTTATTCATACATATTCTAGGGAGGTTGGGAGGTTCTCGGGAGAACTGTTGTCCTCAGAAGTTCAATTGAAATCTTGAACACAAGAATTTGTATCTTCCATCTGGTTTTAGCCAGAGAAACTAGGGTGGCAGGGTGGTGCAAGGGAGAACAAGTGTTCTCTGTTATACAGGTCGGAGCCTGTGTAACTGGAAGTTGGTGCTAGAACATTAAGGGAGTTGGTGCTTCCTTCTAGTGGGTGCTCTCAAACAAGTTGCAGCTTGTAAAACAGAGGTAGTAGCCTCACATTGAGTTGGTGCTCAATTATATATGATGTACAAAACTTAAAAGACTGCCTATCATTTCGAAGAAGAAGAGGTTTTCTCCCTTTATGGGTTTCCTCATGAAAAATTGTCTCTGTGTATACACCTTATGTGTGATCAATGGAAAGAGTTTTAAGATTAATAATGTTTAATAGACTTAAAAAATTTTAAGCTCAATTACAACTGATTCACTCCCCCCCTGTCCCCCCCCCNCTCTTAGTTGTCTTAGTAATTTCAACAATTGGTATCAAAGCAGGTTCCTTTTTATTCAAAGGTAGATCTGTAAGCTTAAACATGACAAGTCATGAAGGTACTTGAGCCTCTAATCCCCCTCTGTTTGATGTAACAAATTTTTCCTTCTAGAAGATTAGAATGAGAACATACCTAATGGCCTTGGGTGTTGATGTTTGGGATGTAGTAGAGACTGGATATATAAAGCCTGTTGTGCTAGCCTCCAAGGATGATAAGTTAGAGTTTAGTTTAAATGCTAAGGGGATGAATTCTATCTTGAATGGACTTGCTGAAGCTGAGTTTGTAAAGGTGGTGCATCTTGATACTGCCAAAGCAATGTGGGATAAACTTATTAGCAGTTATGAAGGAAATGAGAAAGTAAAAGATGCCAAACTTCAAACATACAGATTGAAATTTGAACAACTAAATATGAATGAAGATGAAACAATTAGCAAG
>ML791672.1:394368-407875 GCA_009831015.1 Picea engelmannii
CCCCCCCCCCCCCCCTCAGTTGTCTTAGTAATTTCAACATAACCTTGCGTTCTTCCTTTTTCCCTTCGTGTGCTGACAAATTCTGCACTTGTCCACAAATTTCTTCACATTTGTCCTCATCCCTGGCCAGTAATATGAGCCATTCAACTTTGAGAACGTTTTTTCATGACCGAAGTGTCTGAACAATCCTCTATTGTGATTTTCTTTCAACAAATTCTCCCTCATGGAGCATTTCAGAATACATAGCTAATTTCCCCTGAACAATAGTCCATCCTGGATCATGTACTCTGTCCATTGGCTTTTGTCCCTGAGAATTGGATTCTCAGAGGCCTCATGTGCCTCTTTGAAATCTGGATCATCCCCGTACATTTCTTTGAGGTTATCAAAACCCAAAGTCTTAACTCTAAATTCCTACATAAGAAAACATTTCTTGCTCAAAGCGTCAACAACTTTGTTAGCAGTTCCAGAAATATGCTTAATCACAAAAGTAAAATTCTGCATGTATTCAAACCATTTAGCATGTTTTTAGTTCAACTTCTCCTTTCGAGTCACGAACTACAAAGCATGATTATCATTGTACAAAACAAACTCCTTTGGAACCAAATAGTGCCTCCATTTCTTCAGCACTTGTATGACTGTGTAGAATTCTTTGTCATACGTGGAGTACTGAATATTTGCTTCATTTAGTTTCTCACTGAAATATTTGATTGGCCTGTTGTCTTGGCTTAAGACCGCTCCAATGGCAAGTCCACTCGCATCACACCTGATCTGGAATGTCTTGCTGAAATATAGAAAAACCAGAATTGGTTTCTCAGTGATCTTCTTGTTTAGCAGGTTGAAGTCCTTCTCCGCTTCCTTCGTCTAATGAAAATATTTATGTATTTTCTTCACCGTATCCATCATCAGTGCGCTAATTCCACTAGAATTTCAGATGAATTTCCTATAGAAGCTATCCAAAACATGGAAGATTCAAACTTCAAACACGCTCTTCGGCAATGGCCAATCCTTAATCACCTTTATCTTTTCCAGATCCATTTTCAATTCATTTGCAGAGATAACAAAAACCAAATAAATGATTTATGTCCTTATAAATGACAATTTCTTCATGTTGATCAACAATTTCTCTTGCTATAACCTCTTCATCACTGCAGCTAAATGCTTCAAGTGCTCTTCTTCAGTTTCGTTGAAAATTAATATATCATCAAGATATACAATGACGAATTTTGCAATGAAATCCTTCAGGACTGCATTCATTAACCACATGAAAGTATTGGGCACATTCTTAAGCCAAATGGAATTACAAGCCATTCATTTGTCTTGAATGTTGTATTCCATTCATCACCTTCTCTCATTCTAATCTGATGATAGCTACTTTTCAAATCAATCTTTGAAAAAAACTCTTCTCCACTCAAGCAATCCATCAAGTCATTCATCCTTGGTAATGGGAACCTGCACCTGATGGTAATTTTGTTGATTTCCCTTGAGTCTGTACACATTCTCCAGCCACCATCCTTCCTTGGGCTGAGCATTGTTGGAACAACGCATGGACTCAAGCTCTCTTGAATATCTCCATTAAGTCCTAGACCTGTCTCTTAACTCCTTCATTCTCTTGCAGAATCAATCTGTATGTTGCTTTGTTCAGAAAAATGGCTCCAGGTATAAGATCAATGTGATGACTTATACTCCTGATAGGTGGAAATGAACAGGGTATTTCATCTACTACTATATCAACAAATTCTTCCATCAACTCCTAGATTTCTTCCAGTAAATCATCTACACTAGTGTTGTTCAAAAACATTCTAGGCTTCCTAACCAAAATGAATCATGTGGCTTCCTTCTTATTGACTTCCTTAAGAAGTTCCTTCCCAATCATGAGAAGTACAGTGTTTCTCATCTTTGTTTTCACCTCTTTATCCTTAATTGGCAGCAACATGTGCGTCCTACCATTTTTCTCCAGAGTGTATGTGTTCTTTCTCCCATCATGCACCACATTTCTATCATATTTCCATGGTCTACCCAGCAATAGATGACAAACATCCATGGGAATGACATCACATAATACCTCATCTTTATATCCTCCTATTTTAAATTCAACTAAACACTGTTTAGTGACATTTACCTGATGTCATTTTTGTAGCCACGAAACTTTGTATGGGCTCGGATGCACAACAGTCTCGAGATCTAGCTTTTCTAACATTTCCATAGATACAAGATTATATGTGCTACCATTGTCCACTATGAACTTGCATACCCTATCTTTGGTTTTGCAAGAAATCTGAAACAAACTGTTTCTTTGGGCTGGGTTCTCTGGCTCCTTCTCTGGTTTCAAGAGAACTTTCCGCACCATCAAAGATCTTCCACCATCAACATCCTCTGCCTCAACATTCCATCCTTGAGCTTCAACAATGTGAATTTCACCACCATCTTTCCAAAGCATTTCACTTCACTCCTCTACCTCTTCCTCTTCCTCTGGCTCAAGGAAAAGTGTTTCTATCAGCATAATTCCTTCCCTGTGAGCTTCCTCCTCTCTCATATTGAGTTTGAGGTTTCTTCCCCTCTTCTTTAGGCTTATGAGTTTTGTCCTGGGAAATTGTCTTGTCTCTTCTTTGACTTCTGCCTCAGCCTCTTTGACCTTGCTTTCGGCTCGACTTCTCTTCATATTTTAGAGCCATCTGATAAGCATCTTCTATGGTTCATATGGTTATCATGATCATCTCATCCTGAATGTCATATCGTAGACCATACATATACATGGCAACTTTCTCATCATCACTTTCCCAATGACCTTCTTTGATGTTTATCCTGTAGAACTCTTCAATGTATTATTTCACTGACATTAGCTTCTGTCTCAAATTTTGCATCCTTCGAAATAGATTTATTTGATAATCCCTGGGTATAAACTTGGTTTTCATTTTTTCAACCATTCTATCCTAGATCTTGATTTTCTGCTTGCCTTTGCAACGTCTGTCAACCTGCAGTTCATCCCACCATAGTGTTGCATGCTCTTTAAGTCTTGTAGCAACATGTTTGATTTTCTTGTCTTCCTAAACATCCTCATAGTTGAAGTATTTTTCTAGAGCTCTAATACAGTCTAGAATCTCTTCAACGTCTAGGTTTCCTTCATAAATTGGAATGTCCATTTTTTCCCTAGCACCTATCCTTGCAACAACCCTAAATAGGCGTTCTTCTGCAGCATCTTCGACTGCAACTTATTCTCCTTCATTCTCAGCCTCATTTTCACTTTCATCTTCATTGATATCCCCAGCGTCAACTATACGCCTTGGTGTTGTCTCCATAGCATCAATTCTGGCACGTAATTCACGCATTTCTCTTTCTATTGTTGGATTAGGTACGAGCCTTTCTCTTCTTCTCAATGGCATGGCAGTAAAATTCCTCTTTTCTTTCTATTGTAGAAAGAAAAGAATCTATTCTGGGCTCTGATACCACAACTAGTGAAAACCCCCTACCCTCAGGCCTGAGATCCATGCAGGATCTTCTCTAGACCAAGACAAAGGTTAATGAAACCCCTTGTCCAATACCCCAATGATTTCGGGTCTCGTGAGTTGGGAAAATCCAAGTGCAATGCCACAACTCTCAGAAATTGTCGAAACGCGAAGTGTGAATGGGCTAAGGTGTAAGCCCCTCTCTTCAACCCCTTTTCCAATAGGACCACAACCAAGCCTTAATGCCAACGCCTTTCACAACTCTTGACTTCGCGAGTTGAAGAGACAAATTCTCGTGCACTCCCCTTGTGAATCCCCAAAACACGATAAGTCAATGCTATGTGGACTCTACCAAAGCGTTGGGCGCACGCCACCTATCTCCTCCACTTTACTCTACTTACAGGGTGAGTTCTTGCCACTTGTCCACACGGATTTTCCATCTTTCACAACTCGAGTGAACAACCAACAACTGTTCCTCTTCCTTTATGGATCCTCGACTCTGAAATTGTACCTTTGATGAGATCGACGGCTATGTGCCTCCCTCGATCCAATGACCCTGGTTGTATCAGGATTTTGCAACCCGGGAGTTTGCAACTCTCGAGTCCAACCTTGAACTAATCCACCTCCCTATCCTCGATATGGCAAATTCACATACGAGATCAATGGTCCTCGTTGATCCAGATCTAATGGTCACTACTCCTCCTGAGCTTATGGGTGTTGAAATACTCTTAGTCTTAATCCCTCTGCTAGTATATCAGAGCCAACGACCTACAGAACTTCGACACTTCTCCTTGAAGTGATTCCACCATCCGTTTTCAACTCCACGAGGACTTGTTTCCAAATGGCGTGGCATCCTCCCTCCTGAACTTAACTTCTATGAGAAGATTTCCACCTCCACCTCCCTGTGAACTTCTCAATGGTTATATCCCTTCCGAGCTTTCGCTTGCAAATCCAAGGCTTCCAAAAGGGTTCCTGCAAGCACTCCTTGCGGAAAATTCTCAAATAACCTCTGGTTATTTGGGTCTTTGGCTCTGTGCACTCTTTGCAACAAAGAATTCTTCAACTCCTCTGTTAGTTTGAAATAATTTGTTCCCTCTCCTAGCCTGTGCACACTTTTCATGGCTCTATGCTCTGCTAGCAATATTGCCTGTAAAGACACAATTTGAATCTCCCTTGAGAGTTATGAGATGAAACTCAGAGCCTGTTCGACACACTCCTTGTGGATCCTCCACTGCACTCTTTGCAGGAGTTCTCAGAAAGAAAAACAACTGAAACTCATTCTCCCCTTCTCCAGAATTCAAACATTCAACATAGAATTCTAGAGCGTACACACACACATAGCATTAAAATAAAATGCATACAGAGAATGCAAACAAGCCCGCAACATACCATTTAACAGGAGGTTCCACAACCATAACAAACACATAGATTGGAATCAAAGCTTTCTTATATTAATTCCAGTGCTCCTGTACATGACGAATAACAACTAAAATGCATAAAATCCTCTATTCTCCTCTATGCAGCTCTACAGCTTATGAATTCTGAATAATATTTCTATGATACAAGGGTTGAGGTTGTCTATCATTTGTTTTCCCTCCTATGCTCCTAAATTGTCTAATCTATTAAATTAAATCTGCCTACTTGCATTAAACACACATAAATGCTTGTTACATCCGATGGATAGGAACATACGCTCCAAAATCAGTTTGGATCTTTAGATATAAATGCAACTGCACTTTCTTCCCATCTGTTACATTAATGTTTCATATTTTGAAATTCACAATGTTTTCACAAAAACGTATTTAATTTCCTCTGCGCGTCCAGCTGTCTCCTTGGTTTTAGGCACACACTCGGGCTTTATATGATGCTCCTGCATCATAAAGCCAATATCCAGTAAATGTTCTAAAAAAATTCCATTATGGTCAAACCCTTTTAGCCTTTCAACGTACGTTAGGTTCAATTACTTGAAATGGGCGGCAAACTCGTCAATCTTGTTGATGTTTTTGCACACGAAGTCTTTGACTTTCCAGGGCAGAGGAATGAACTTCTTTTCTTTTCTTGTCATGGAAAAAATGCAAGTAGTGGTTGTATTTCCTTGTTATTTCTGCAACAAACATCTTGTCTCTGATGTGGCATGGAAGGAAGGAAGGATTTTCCTTAGAGCCAAAGATCATGAGGACAGTGTGATTTTCCTCTTGCTTAAGTGTGCCCTTCCTGTTCAAAAACTTGGTATACATCCATGGAGCATCCTTTCCTAACAGTAAATCTTTGAAAACTGAGACAAATCCATTAAAAACTTCATAAAAACAATGGGAGGCCTTGTGCCTCCACTGGGCCTCATACCAGAATGTTACTGGGTCGAATCCACGATTTATTTTATTGGAAAGATAAAGTTTTGGAAAAAGGAAGCAATGCACAATTGTGAAAATTAAGTAGGATGACATATAAAATTTATTTGATTCTTTGAATCGTGACAACTAGGAATAGATCTCAATGGAAATTAGCTTCCCCCAATCGAAAATGTATTGTTCCTTGACTGTGAAATACAAAATATAAATAATTATATGGGAAATGCTTGTCATGGATGCATGTCCCGTTATTCTTGTAAACAACCAAGAAATTTCCTGGAATGGATTTCTAAAGGAACTTACCTACAAACTTGTGATATCTTCAGGAACTGTTCTCAGGTCTTCGAGGAAGTCAGATAAGATTTCCATCCCATTTTCATTTTTTTCTATAAATTGCTTGCAGTCATGTCCTCTGAATGTCAATGTTGGCTTTGGAAATTTTAACATCTCGCGAAATACCTGAGGTGACAAAGAAACAAGAGAATGGTCACGCAGTGGAATAATTCTTTGGCCTGAAATACATTTTTCGACACACCAAGAGACCACCTCCTTACAGTCAAAAATATCAGGGACGCAGTTTGCATGAGCGATTCTAGAGGTCCAAATCACTTCATTATGGACGGAATGGGATGAATAGTAAAAGAATTCCCTGGACCGCTGGATGTTCTAGTCCTCATGTGCAAGCATACTTATTATATCTCCAAAAAATTGTTGTCGACCTGCTGCCATAAGTCTATAATAATGTTTGTTTTCTCCAAACGATGAATGAAATGAAAAGTTGGAAGGGATAATATAACCCTGCGCAAATTTTGGACCAAAGCATGTGAATGGGAGATGTCCTCGAGACTTTTGTTGATTAATCACAATTTGGATGGTTGTTGCATGATGCGTTGTTAACATTAAACACTAGTAATTGCATACATAGAAAATGCGAACATGGTGGATATTGCAATCAGTGATTAAGCATTGTAGATTTATTGAGCGGCCCAACACGACGACGCGTGTTCGAGATGAACAATCAGAAGGGAAAAAATAACTCTCCGCACATCTTTCTTTAATGCGTAATAATGGGAGATCTCCTCAAGTGTTTTTCCCATTAATGACAATGTTGACGATTCCTGCATGGTCAACTGTTAGCATGAAAGGTTTCTAATTGCATAGTAAGAAAGTACAGAGGTCACAGGCATGGGAAAAAAACAACTACAAAATAGGGTTGCAAGGTACAACCGTTGAAGGTGAGGGCACGAGGGTCAAATTGTATGTATTAGAACTTTTTGAGTGCAATGCGCGTAACAACAAAGAGGGTATGGTAGGAAAGTCGGAAGGAAAGGAAGTTAGTGGGGATGGAAGGTAGCGAGAGATACTTTGAAACATTTGTGAGCCGTGGTAGAGTGAATCTTGAGTGTTCGATGAGCCCATGCTGGAATTGTAGATCACAGAAGTTTTGAGTGCAAGATGTACATGACGTAACAAGAAGCATAGTTCCAAACCGTGAACCTGCCAACCGTGGCCATAAAATTGGACAAGTATGGAAATAAACAATGGTCGTTTGGATTCATCGTCTAATTATATAGATGGAGATAAAGATATGTCAACCCATCAACATTGGAACCCACGATCATAAAAAGGTGACTAAGTATATAATCATAAAGTGATAATACAAGGGAAGAAGAAAAGGGGAAAAGCACCAGCGAATCCGCGGTGGGATTGTAAATCATGAAAATTTTGAGTGTGATATGTATATTACGGAACAAGAAGAAGCAGAGTTCAAATGCGCCAACCCGAAACACTGACCAAGAATTGGATATTTCGTGAACCCATGAACAGGAGGATCTAAAATAGGGTCACAAGGTCTGCCCAGAACACGTGAGGGCCCGACAGTCAAATTGTATCGTTCCGAATATTTGAATGCATAATCTGTAACATGGAAGAGGGGATGATGTCGGAATGCGGTATTCAATTTCTATATTGTGAAGGGCTAGATGTGAACTATTTCATATTACTGTGTGCAGCTGTCACTTCTAAGAGTCACTAGTAAGAGCATAACCAATGTATATTAGGAAGCACATTTGTGAATCGTGGTACAGTGAAGCTTGCGAGTTTGAGGAGTCTACGGTAGAATTTTAGATCACGGAAGTTTTGAGTGCAAGATGTACATCACGAAACAAGAAGAAGTAGAGTTCGTGACTTCCAACCCAGCAACCGCGACCATAAAATTGGCTAAGTATGGAAAGCAATAGCGGTCGGTCGGGTTCCTCGTGTGATTATATATATGGAGATAAAGATTTCAACCCATGAATGCTAGAACCCACAATCATAGAAAGGCAACTAAGTATATAACCAGAGAACCATAATACAGGGGAAGAAGAAAAGGGAAAAAGGACAAAGGAGTTGGTGGTGGAATTGTAGATAACGAAAATTTTGAGTACAAGATGTGAACCTGGTAGTCAATTTGTATATTGTTGAGGGCCATATGCCAATCGAGGCAGCGACGAATACTTTGAAACATTTGCGAATCGTGGTACAAGAAATCTTGATGCCAACCCAAAACAGTATCCAAGAGTTGCACATTTCGTGAACTCGACAACAGGAGGATCCAAAACAGGCTGAAAACGTCTTTGCAGAAGACACAAGTCCCCGATGTTCAACTTGTATCGTTTCGAACATTTCAATGCATAATTTGTAACATGGAAGAGCGGATGACGTCAGAATTTAGTAGTCAATTTGTATATTACGCAGGGTGCAATGCCACATGTTTTGTACCTCTCTATCCAGTTGTCACTACTAAGAGATAATTTATTATTGAAAATATTTTTTTAGATACTATTAGATACTTCATAGGGATTATCATCCATAAACAATGGCAATCTCCACCCCGCCAGCCCTGCATTCTGTGTGTCAATTTGTATATCACAGAACTAGAAGTGTTGTTAGGAGGACATAGAACAATATAAGTGCAATGTTGAGTCAGCCAGTCCGCAGGTCTGCTTGTCAATTTGTATATTGCAGAATTTTGGGTGCTAATTGTAAGACACGCAACAATGGAGTCCCAATTTTGAGCCCGCTCGCCTGAGAACCCGCAATACAAAATGTCGCTAGGTATGGAATGCGTAATCCATACATGCTCTATAAGATATCATGTCCATAATTCATAGTTCTATAATAAAAGGGAAGAAAAAAAGGGAAAAAGGACGAAGTAGTTAGCAATGGAATTGTAGATCACAAATTTTTTGAGTGGAAGATGTATATAAAGGAACAAAAAGGAACAGAGTTCAATTGCGCCAACTCAGCAACCACGAGCATAAAATTCACTAAGTATGAAAAGGAACAGTGGGCAGTCCAATTCGCCATGCGAGGATATAGATGGAGATGAAATTGGCACCAACCCGACAACCGTCGACATAAAATTAGCCAAGTATGGAAAGCAACAATGGTCGATCGGATTCATCGTGTGATTATATAGATGGAGATAAAGATATGTCAACCCACCAATGTTGGGGTTGCACATTTCGTGAACTTGACAACAGGAGGATCCAAAACAAACTATGAAGGTGTCTGCAGAAGACGTGAGGCCTCGACATTCTAATTGTATTGCTCTGAACATTTGAATGCATAATATGTAACACAGAAGAGCGGACGATGTCGGAATCCGGTAGCTAATTTGTATATTGCGGAGGGTGAAATCCCAACTGTTTCATACCTCTGTGTCCAGTTGTCACTACTAAGAGCTAATTTAGTATTCAAAATATTTTTTTAGATACTATTAGATACTTCATAGGGATTAGCATCCATAAACAATGGCAATCTCCACCCCACCAACCCAACATTTTGTGTGTCAATTTCTATATCGCGGAACTAGGAGCGTTGTTTGGAGGACATGGAACAATAGAAGTGCAATGTTGATTCCGCCAATCCACAGTTCCGCTTGTCAATTTGTATATCATGGAATTCTGGGTGCTATTTGTAGGGCACGAAACAATGGAGGCCCAATTTTGAGCCTACCCGCCCAAGAACCCACAATCCAAAATGTCGCTAGATATGGAATGCAGAATCCTTACATGATCTATAAAATATTATGTCCATATTTTATAGTCCCATAATACACGGGAAGAAAATAAGGGAAAAAGGATGAAGAAGTTCGCAGTGGAATACATCACGAAAATTTTGAGTGGTAGATGTATATGACGGAACAAGAAGAAACAGAGTTGAATTGTGCCAACTCGGCAACCACGGGCATAAAATTCACTGAGTATGAAAAGGAACAGCGGGCGGTCCAATTCTCCATGTGAGGATATAGATGGAGATGAAGATATGTCAACACGCCAATGTTGGAACCTGTGATCATAGAAACACGATGTTGTATATAACTAGAAAGCGATAATACACGGGAATAAGACAACGGGAAAAAAACTAAGTATCTTGCCGAAGAACATCTAGTGTTTGATTATTAATGAAAATTATTTCGAACCCATGTTGAGTTCTCACCACTTAAGGCATAAATTGAAAATCACGGAAGTATCTTTCGTACCACTGTGTCCACTTGCACTAGTAAGAGCATTGTTGATGTATATCTGGAAGGACGCGAAGTTGTTGGGAATGGAAAGAAGAAACAAATACTTTAAATGAAGTTAATGTATATGAGGAAACCATGATGGAATTTGAGATCACAGATGTTTTGAGTGAAATATGTATATACCAGAATGATAAGCAGTTGGATTCACAAGTGCCGACCCTGCAGCGGTGGCCATAAAATTGGCTAAGTATGGAAAGGAACAACGATCGGTCGGATCCATCATGTGAGGATATAGATGGAGATGAAGACATGTCAGCCCGACAACTCTGGAACTGGATACCATAGAAAGGGCACTAAGTATATCTCCAGAAAGCAATAACGAGCAGGAAGAAAAAAAGGTCAGTTTGTATGTGCCGATCCGACAACCGCGGCCATAAAATTGCCTAGGTATGGAAAGGTACAACAGTAGGTCAGATTCGTCATGTGAATATATAGATGGAGATGAAGATCTGTCAATGCGCAAACCCTACAACCGCCCATCATAGAAAGACGACTAATTATAAAACCAAAAATCCATAATGGACGGGAAAAACAAAAGGGGAAAAGAGATAAGTATCTGACAGTCGAAAAAACCTTTTTTTTTCCGTTTATTAATGGCAATGTTTTCAAATCCCTGTTGGGTTCTCACTAGTAAAAGAATTAACTGCAGATCACTGAAGTTCTTTGGCTGCAAGATGTATATGACGGAATAGGGGACATAGGTGCTAGGTACCACAAACTTGGGGCCTGGTGGCTAGATAACTGGCTAAGTATTAGCCAAGACAAAGGTTTGATATATATTTCAATAGTATTCATACTAGTATGTATCAATGGAAAAAATTTTCATATTTATCTGAATAGTATTCATACTAATATATATTAATGGATTGTTTTTGTTTCAAATGAAAATGATCTCCCAATTTGCAAGATGCTCTTTGGTTCGCAAATTTCATTGAAACCACGAAAATTTTGACTGTAAGATGTACATAGCGCAACAAGAAACATGAATTTGCATTGTTGTCTCAGCAAGATAAATTGCTTATCATCTATTCATCTTGTATTGCTTGCATTGACATGAGAAAATGTCAACTCTCCATAAACATCAATATCTGAATTAAATTAAATGCAATCAATATTTGGTGTGACTTAAGTAATTAAAGCATAAATTGCAGACTACAAAAGTTCTTTGGCTGCAAGATGTATATGATGGAACAGGGAACATAGTTGTTGAATACCGCAAACCCAAACATAATTTCATAAGTTTTTTGTATTTATTCCAACAGTACTGATATTAGTATATATGCACGGATATTATCAAATAGAAGAAGTTGCAATATATCCAACATACTGAATAGGAACAATGAGTCAACAGTTGAGTCGCTTATGAAAAATTATTCTTAAATGTAAAATGTAAAGAACGAACAGATCAGTCTTTATTTAGATTGAAGCAGTGGGTAAGAAAAAGAAAAGCGTGTTGTTCATGTTTAACGACACACGGGAACAAGGTACACAATACAATTAAAACAAATACCAGAAATTGGAAAATACTGAAATATGTACATTGATGAAGCTTCTTGATAGTTTTCTTGACATTCAAACTCTTTATTCGTAAAAAACGAGTTGAATATCAATTTTGGGTTTCGTACTTAATTGGTGCTGCCAACTACATCTATCCCAGTTTTTTGAATACCTTGTCTCTTCCAAGTATGGCCTACCTGCAATGGCTTCTTATTCAACATTTCATTCTTTATCAAGTATTAATTTCCCTCTATCGTCGAAAAGTTGTGGTTTAAGCTGCTTTCCTTCCAATGTTCCTGACCCTTGACATTCGAGACAACATAGAAATGAAATTCAGGTTGATTTCAAAGTGGACGAAGTCATTTTATGTCACTACAGCTATGGAAGGGGAAACAAATTCAAGTACGTAGTGATTGGTATTCTCCCTGTAGTCGATCATATGTTTGGTTGAAAATCCTACCTGAGGATTTGTATATTGAAATTCTTTGTTTTATTACAGTAAATTGGAAGAAATGTCCAACCCATATGAAAAATAAAAATCTATTGAGGTACATAGCTTCTTCGGGCAGCAAAGATGTGGCAAGTGCATCAAATGTTGCAGAACGCACCAGCACGGGTCTGGCAAGTGTATCAAATGTTGCAGATGGAATCAAAATATATATTTTCCCAGAGCGGTGGAGGTATGGCAGCCCACAAAAAGGTCTGGAATGTTCGGAGGTGACACCAAATATGTGGAGTCTGCAACTATATCCAGAGGAAACCGAACAAACTTTGACAAAGAACATGGCTTTTTGTCAAGTCGGTTACCAGACCCATATGTAGCTCATCAAACTTTGAAATAAAAACTTTTGTAGTGATAATATGTCATTTTATCCACCCATACAGTTTATGTTACCTTCCTCTGGTTACATTCGCAAATGGAGTAATATTTCGCGTCATTTATGAACATGACACACCATTTTGCAAGCCACTATAAATGCGCCGCCCCGGAGGAAAAGAAATTCTTCTGGGATCTGTACAATTCGATGCACTTGCCAAATATTTGTTGTTTGAAGAAGCTATATACTTAAACGAAAAACTATTTTTCACGTGACCTCAAAATCCATTACAATTCCCAACAAGAAAACAAAGAAGTTCAACAAACAAATCTCTAGGTAGCCTTTTCAACCAACCAAAGCATCGAAAACAGGGAGAACACCAACCAAAACATACTTGTTCGTTTTTTTTCATCCTCTCTGAGTTTCTCTTGTATAACCAAGTTTTATTTTTACTCAAAGCTCACGTCACATAAAACCAGTCTCTCTTCTTTCATCTGCCCCTCAATCGCATCTCTAAGTTGTCTTACATGTCCATGACCGAGAACATTAGAACGAAGGCACCCTAAAGCATAACTCTTTGATGATAGAGAGAAATGGCAATAAGTATTTAAAAGCAACATTGGATGATATTTCGTAGATTTTGTGTTGATTTGTTTTAATGACAGATGTTCTCGATATTTTCTGTTATTAATGCCAATCTTTTCGAATATGTACATTGAATAATGACTAGCAACATGTATTTAAATTCCCATATCCGAGTAGATTCTCAAATCTGACATCTAAGATATGCACAATATTAAAGAGGGACATGACAACAAGGCCTCTGTA
>ML791672.1:407925-422424 GCA_009831015.1 Picea engelmannii
ACTAGATCCCATAATATTCGCCTGCCTATTCGGTTTAATGGGAGATGTACTCGATCTTTCTAGTTATTAAAGCGCATCTTTTCAAACCTGTCTGGTCAGTTCTGACTTTTGAAAGAATATTTAATGTGTATTGGGAAGCAGTGAAGGTAGCGGGGATGGATCCCTATGTAATAGACGACACTACTATTTTTCTGTGTTTTTGTCTACGAGCGTATGTAAAACGTACGTGAAGAAAAGTAATTCGAGAATGCTAACTTTTTTGGACATGAGCCCTTGAAATTCAAATAGTCTGATTGTCAATTTGTATATCACGGAACTCTCCATGCTATTTGTAGGAAACAAAACAACAAAATCCAAATTTAGAGCCCGCCACCCCGAGAACCCGTGATCCAAAAAATGCTTACTATTTGTTTTGTGTGTTTTTGTCCACCAGTGTATGTAAAACATACGTAAAGTAAACTATTTCGAGAATGCTAAACTTTTTGGACACGAGGCCCTTAAAATTCAAATAGTCCGCAAGTCCGTTTGTCAATTTGTATATCGCAGAACTCTCGAATTGTCAATTTTCAGTTGGCTACCCCGAGAATCCGCGATGCAAAAACTGGCTAAGTATGGGATGAGGGCTCTGTGCATGATTTATATATCTACTTTATAAAATTACATATTTCCTATGCTTAATTTATGTTGTTCAGGAAACCTATAATTTCATAAATTTAGATCTCTTATGTCCAGGAGCCCTTCTTTTAAAGAAAACTAATTTGGGAATGCTAATGTATACACAGAACACGACCTGTCATAGTTCGATACAACCTATCGGTGAAGTCGCGTCCATAAAAATGTCTAAGTATGCAACCGAACGACGGTTGGTCAGAATGATTGCGAAACTCTTTATGTTATTTGCAGGGCATGGAACAACAAAAGCCTAATTTTTAGCCTGCCACCCCGAGAACCCATGATCATTAACTTATGTTGTCCAGGAAACCTATAATTTCATAAATTGCATTCTCTTCTATCCAGGAGCCCTTCTTTTAAAGAAAACTAATTCGAGAAAGCTAATGTATACATTGAACACGACCTGTCATAGTTCGATAGAACATATCCGTGAAGCCACGTCCATAAAACTAGCTAAGTATGCAACCGAACAATGGTCGGTTCGAATGACCACAGAAACGCGAGAAACTATAGAGTCAGAAACGCAGTTTACAAGAGGAAAACAAAAGGGAGAGAACAGATATATCTCCCACACAACAAAAGGCACTCTCATAACTATGAAACCATAGTAACAAAAAATCCATGGAAAAAACATCGACAACTATGAAATATACTTTGAGGCCAACAAACTCTACTTCAATGGGTAAGAGATGCAATTTACATCGCCTGCAATTTTTTAGTCTGCTATTTTATCTTAATAGTATTCTATGCAAACTCCACTGCAAAAAAATGTAACCAGAGATCCAATTGCATATGAAGCATCCCAACATTGCAAACCCTGGGCAAACAAAAACAAGCAGCAAATAAGAACCCAAGTGCAGGCACAGGACCAGAACCCTGCAAATAAGGCCCAACTGCAGGTGTAGGACCGGAACCCTACAAAGTTGAATCAAGCAACAATAAACAGCATACACCGAAGAAAGAAGCAAGCAACAACAACTCTCCCAAGAACGATGTTGTTTCAATAACGATTGCAGAAAGCCAAACGTGCAAACTGCAACAACATGAATAGGCAAGCAAGAACAACGACAACATGCAAATAAGAAATCAATGTCATGCCAAAAACAAGCATGAACCAGTGAACCAACAATGTCGTTGGAGCATATAAATTTTAAAAATGGAAGAAAATGTCTTGTAACAAGTCTTTTAAGTAACCATTCAACACTACCAAGCCTATTAGGTAAACATTTAAGTATGTCAGAAATGCTCTGTAAACATTTAAGAAAAAAAATTCAATGTGGCAGGTCTCTGACGTATCCCAAAAAAATTATTATATTTTTTGTAACAATAGTTCAAACACTAGAGAATGTATTGGAAGACCAAACTTTCGATATGCCACAATGTCAAACATTGCCATAAATTTACCTAGCATAAAATGCTAAACCAAACATTCGAATTAATGCTAGCATTAATCCACCTTCGACGAATGCATACCAAAATATATGATTCAAAAAGACCATATACGATCAAATACTTTGGATATGCCAACATATATAACATTGGGAATAGCGAAGTTGGCAACAAGACCTCCAATCCCTTGTCCAATCAGATCATGACAAACATGGTACTTTTTTTTAATATAAAAATCGATGTTTTCAGTTCCCTGGTTCCAACAATAGATAATATAGAAATATTTGTGGTCAAAGGACAGATTAATATGAAGTCAACAATTTATCGATCGCTATAATCCCTCTATGCTTACGACAAAAACTAATAACAACAACAAATATATGAATATATTAAAAAAATAACAAAAACATTATTTTTTTTAAACAAACAAAATATTTTAAATGAAATAAACATTATATTTTTTGAAATTACAAAAATAAACCCACAAAAATCACATTTAAAAATATTAAAAAATTAATTAATTAAAAAAAAAAAATCAATGAGTAAATAATATCAACAAAAATATTTAAAAAAAACAATTTAAAAACAACACTTAAATTTAACATTTATAAATTTATTTTAAAACTTAAAAAAAAACAAAGAAATTATGAATTCTTACACCATCCCGTTACCCCATCCCACCTCCTCCCTATGTAGCTCCCTCTAACCTCTTCTTCCTTGTGCCACAACCCACGTCGCTCGTCAGGCCGACACTTGGTAGATAGTGGTGAGTTTATAACCTACCTATCACGAGGAGCACTAGGTTGTAAACCCACTACAGGGCATTTACCTATGTAGCGAAGCATGTCGTAGCGCACTAGGAAAGGGGGAGGAGGGTATGCGTGGGCCATGGGGGAAGGGGGTTGGGTGGAGTCCCGTGGGAGATGGGAAGGTGCAAAGGGAGGGGTAATTATGGGGATATATCCCCACCCCAGAATACCTTGCTTTTGTATTTTTTTCTTTTATATTTTGTTTTTTTAATTATTATTTTTAAATAAATTTATAGTTTTAAGTATAGTTTTAAAAATATTTTCTTGATGTTTATTATTTTATTTTATTTATTTAATTTTTAATATTATTATTATTATTTGTTTTCTATGATTTTGTTTGCAAGAATATTAATTTTTTAGGCAATGGTTTAAAAAAGATTTTAATTTTAAATCCTAAATAAAAAACAATTGTATTATTTGTAATAGTATGTTTCAATTCATAAATTGATTTCATGATTTTAGTTCATAATGATATTGGTTCTTAAGGTCACGATTTCAAATAAGTTGTAATGTTAGCCTTCCAAAATGGGTTGTTATTATTAGTACCACTTTTTGTTTTGGAGGTAGATTTTAATGTTTTTATTCAAAATGGTGACAATTGTCGAGACCATGATTTCAACCAAGTTGTAATTTTAACCCAAAAATAAAGGAGTGATAGGAGCACCACTTTTTTGTTTTTAAGAGTTGATATCCATGTTTTTATTTGCAACTTTACTAATCATAGTTGTATTGTTTTGTAATTTTAACTCCAAAAACAAGGAGTACTATCACACCGTTTTTTAAATAAAAATAAAAATAACCACTAAATACAATCTTAAAAAAATGAAAACTTTCAAATTATTAACTATATTTTAATCTTATAAACAAATATTTATCATATACTACAATGATATAAAACTAAGTCCATTCTTGAAATAACATTACATTTTTTAAAATACAATCAAATCCGAATTTAAAAACAAAATTAATATAAGACTTCCTTACCACACATGAAAGCACATATATCTAACGGGCTATGCCTTTTGGTAACAAAATTGTTTACGCCACTTTTTGTGTGTTATGTCTTTTATGTTTTATAATATGACTCACATCATTTTCCATACTTATTTGACCTCATTGACCTCACTCCCCCTTGGGATATACACATGGAGGATCTATGAGCCATTTTCATATGATGTGGACAACATAAGATATGACTTAATCCTTTAAAGTCCGTCTTTTGTGTCATTATTGGGTTCCTTTTAAGTTTCATCATTGTTTACAAGTAGTAGATAATGACTAATCCCCTAAGGTTGAGGCAATTATGGAGTTGCCTCTCAACATAACATTTGCCAACTTCAAAGCCTCCAAGGGAAGGCCAATATTTAACACAAACTTGTTCTTGATTATGCAACTAGAGTCATAGCTTTTTGTGTTTAGTTTGTAAAAATTTCACCCTCACATGGGAGGAACCAAAACCAAAAGGTTATGATGCCCTTAAATGAACAATTGCGTTCTTTATTTCTACATTCAAATTTGTCATTGTTGGTGTATTAGTCGAGGTTTCAAGGTGTTTACATTGACATGTGATTTATGATGTTAGCAAGAACCTTTTTGGACTTACCTCGTTGGTCATGAATGTATTACATTTGGATCAAAAATTTTCTCGTTACATTTTTGTTTTGAGCGTACCACGATAATGGCAAATTGGAACCCCAAGTAATAGATTTTGAATCAATAATTCACTATCATAAAACCCATGAAATGATATACATTTCCGACTAATGTGGATATACTTCTTAACCTTTAAATTTTACACAGGAAAGGCTTGCCTAAGCAAAGGGTAGTTTTGTACAAAATAAAAGCATGAAAATAAGCAAAGGATAAGTCTTTTATAAAATATAAAACGTTAAAACCACCATCTCGACCATGGAATGGCACTGTAGACATTAAAATAATTTGAAAATTCGTAATGTTTAAAGTATCCGTTTGTTTGCACCCGTACCTCCTGCACTTGTATACTGTCGACTTTTGTTCAGGTGAGATGGAATGAAATACCACCACCCTGCTCTCGCCAACGAAATCCATGTGGAAGTACCCAGACAAGTAGCTATACAACTGGTGCATTACCTATCCTTCTTTACCTAACTTTTCTTTCTTCTTTTTGACGTCGAGATTACTACAATGCAATTTGTATGTCATCCTCTTCTGGCAATAACTTCCATGATTAGAAATTTATCAGCTAACAATCTTTCTGCTCGCACGATTCTTTGTTGGCGATTATAGAGTTCTATTATCTTCCAGCGGAGAAATTGCATGTTAGTTGTTTGTTGTATCCTTTTGGGTGGCAATACAGTTGTAAAGCTAAAGTGAAAGGCTGTCAAAGTATCATGCATGATTCTCTGAAATCACCTTCTGGAGCGGTAGTTATGAATGTTACATTATAAGTGGAACAAACAAAAAGATGACAGAATCAAATTATCACATTGAATTGAATCGAGTTCTCCCGAATACAGAAGCCCATTGGATTACTTCCATCATTCATTTGCATTTCCCAGCAGATTTGTTTGAGTGTAACAGTCAATCCATGGAGATATTCAACAGTTTCCTCGGAGAACAGGCACTCATGCCTATGGTGATCCTCATTTCCTGTATACTTTTGGTATTCATGCAGCGTGGATCTGATGCCCATGAGTTCAGAGTTGGAGGTAGATATGGCTGGGCAGTACCGGACAATACAAGCACAGAAAGATATAGCCACTGGGCAAGACAAAACAGGTTTCAGGCTGGCGATTCTCTCGGTAAGAAATCTAATCTACCTTAATAAGATTTCACGGATTCTTCCCATAATCAAATAGGATATTCATTCATTAATTGGTTTTGTTTACTTGGTTGTTTTGGTGTTAGTGTTCGTGTACAATTCAAGCGAGGATTCGGTGCTTCAAGTAAATCAAGGGGACTACCTAAGCTGCGCCACATCACAGCCCATAGCTTCATTCAAAGACGGGAACACAGTCTTCGAGCTCCCCCGCTCGGGCTCATTTTTCTTCATAAGTGGGGGCAGGGGTCACTGCCAGAAATCCCAAAAGCTTCATGTGATTGTTCTCACAATTCGAGGGCCGCCACCACCATCACCCGCACGGTCTCCTCATAGTATTGCATCTCCCCTCCCTGCCCCTGGCGGATCAACTGTGAAGGGCACCCCAGCTCCCTCTCCCAATATGTCTAATGCAAGTTCTCCTCCAACGAGTACTAGTGCGCCTGCTGATCCTCCCTTACAATCTGTGGGGGCTATGTGTGGTCTGCTCATTTCTCTCTGTGTGTTTATTCTCTAGACTTGGATTTGGATTGTTGTGGCTGCAGGCTCTGATATTTTGGATCATATTAAATATTCCTTGTAATGTCTAGATTGTGAAGTAAAAGTTTAGTGTGAGCTTGATGTAACAACTATAATGGCAGCTGATCAGAGATTTGCTTAGAATATAGCCACGCCTATTTGAGAACACGCTATGTTCTCCATTATTTTATACGGTATTATATATATCCCGTAATTTGAAAAGAATGTATTGTTACAAGTCCAAAAAAATCGCATGGCAGCCATGTTGTTGTTGAACGACATTAGTTGTTCTCCTGATAATTTGTCTAAGATTTCAGTAGCATTTTGAGATCGGATCATTGATTCCACCGATATCGCATAGAAGTTGTGGAAATCTGTATGAAATTTTTGTATACGAATAAGACTGCAAGTTGGTCGGTTCGAAACTCTATTCCGGGAAATTCATTTGGATAATATGGATATCAGTTTAGTCATAAACGGTCAAAGTTGGTCAAGGGATAGAAGGAAAAAATCAAAACACATTTCAATGGTGAACTCATAGGGGCCATAGGGGCCATAAGGCCCTTAGAATCACAACAACACTTTATGTGCTCATCTGTTTCATCAATGCATCTGCAACATTCTAGAAAATGTTAAATTTCTCTAATATCACTTTTTCATCCTCTATCATGTCTCTAATGAAATGATATTAGATATTTATTCAAAACACATTTCAATGGTGAACTCATAGGGGCCATAAGGCCCTTAGAATCACAACAACACTTTATGTGCTCATCTGTTTCATCAATGCATCTGCAACATTCTAGAAAATGTTAAATTTTTCTAATATCACTTTTTCATCCTCTATCATGTCTCTAATGAAATGATATTAGATATTTATATGATTTATCTTCACATGAAAGGTTGGATTCTTAGCTAGACAAATGGTATTGTTACTATCACATTAATCTATAATATCTCTCTAACTTAGTCGTATTTCTAAACACAATTTAATAAGTTAAATGGCCTCCTTATAGGCATGAGTAGTTTCCATGTACTTTGTCTCTAGAGTGAACAAAGAGCCCACAACTTTTTTCTTTCTCATCCAACTTACTACTCCACTAAAAAATCCAAACATGTATTCACTAGTGGATCTCCTTCTATGCACTTCCTTTGCCCAATCAAAATCCATATAACCCTATATATCCACTAAGTGTGGGTCTCCTGAAACATCACTATGATAATAAACAAAATGTTCATAAGTAACTCACAAATACCTAAAGACTCTATTCATTGTAGCCCAATGTTTACGTCTAGGATTAAGCACGAATCGACTGAAAACACCCATTGCTTGGGCAATGTCTAATATAATACAAACCATTACATACATGAAACTACCAAATACACTAGCATAAAGAAGAAAAATGATACCTTCATCTCTTTGGGTGTTGTAGGACACTCCTCAGTTGAAAGCTTAGCTCCCAAACAAATTGAAACACTCAATGGTATGCAACCTATCATGCAAAAATGTTATAGCACAAAGTGTGCATACTTACTTTGGCTCAATTAAAACTTTCTATTTGATCTATATATCTTGAACTTAATTTATAATATATGATTTGTAGCCCCAAACTCCTCCATATAAAATTCTTTTGAAATACGAGACTCCAAATCATGAATGACATCCTCATTTTACCAAAGAATAACATATCATCTACATATAAGGTGATAACGACGAAATGATCACCATCATATTTGTAATACACATAGCGATCTGATTTGGATTTCATAAATGTCAATTCCAAAAAAAAATAATGAAAATTTTGGTAGATCACATTCTAGGAGACTATTTGAAACCATATAAAAGATTTTTTAATTCTCAAACCAATGACTCTTTACCTTTTTCAATGTAGTTCTTTGGTTATGTCATATAGATCCCCTCCTTCAAGTCATGATGTAGAAATTTTGTTTTCACATCCATGTGTTCTATCTCTAAATCAAAAGTTGTTTCAATAGATAATAGGAACTTGATAGATGTTAACTTTTCACTTGGGAATAAGATCTCACTATAGTATATTCCCTCAACCTAAGAATATCCTTTCATAACTAACATTCCCTTGTAATTTTCAACATTGCCATCTAAATTACCTTCACTATTAACACCCATTTTCATCCAATGGGTTTTTGTCCATCGTCTTCCATATCCATATCTCTTTCATATCCATTGTCTCTTACATAGTTATACACTCATCAATTTTAGAAAATAAACAAATTTTACATCCGAAATCATAGAAACTATAATTATACTTGTCACATTTCCTTCTTTTCCAAGTGGACCTTCTTAAAGTTTGAGGTAGATTTTCTTCCTCCTTTTCCAATATCTATAAACCTTCCTCCTCATCAAGTCCACCATGAACTTCTTATGTGTTTTCTAGTCAATTAACTTTCTCATTCTCAAGTGGTAGTTGGACCATTGACTTCTTCTCATCCTTTTTTGGTTGCACCACTACAGGAGAAGGATTAACTTCTATAAAAATAACATTCCCTATATACAAACAATTTCTAGCCATATGATCCTAAATCTTGCACCCTCTCACACCAACACCATATTCGATGAAGATACATTTCATATCCTTGTTATTCAACTTTGATCTCTTCTCCTTAAGCACGTGAGCATATGCCTCACAAAAAAAAACACAATGATGTTGAAGTGAGGGATTCTTATCCATTTAAACCTCTAAAGGGGTATTATATACAAGAGATTATGTGGGGGACTTGTTAATTAAGTATCAGGTAGTAACAACAATGTATGCCCAAAAGTTCTTCTTTAATTGGGCTCAACTAAGCATACTTCTAGCTTTGTCCATCAACGTCATGTTCATCCATTCTAAAAAATCCATTCTACTAAGGGGTATATGGAGTTCTCTTATGTCTTTCAATGCCATTATCCTTACAAAATTTATTATACTTTTAAAAAAACAAATCACTACCATTATTAGTGATAAACACCTTAATCTTCCTACTAGTATGATTTTGCAAGAGAGCTTTAAACTTCTTAAACTGACTAAAACATCATATATAGTTCTAATAAAATATATCCATATTCTTGTAGAATAATCATCAATGAATGATACATAATACAAAGCCTTGGAAATTGAAGGAACTTTAACTAGACCAAATACATTTGAATGAATTAAGTCCAACAACCCATACTATTTGTGAGAACTAGAATAAAATTGAACATGGTTATGTTTTCCATATTGAAATGCTTGAAAAAATCTAATTCAAGATCACAATCATTCAATCCATCCAACAGATATTTTTTTTCAAGGCCCATAAGCCCTTCTCACCTATATGGCCCTATCTTTGGTGTCATAGCATTATCTTCTCTACAAGTAAAATGTCTTCTAAATCAAGAGATTGTTTAGGTACCTATAAAGCATGATCATGAGAAGTGGATATAGGTTCTAATTGTGAATGTGTAGATCCTACAAATATCTCCATTGCATAACTTGAAGAAATTTTACATTAAATGGTGCATGCATCAATATGGAACAAAGTTCCCACACTAACACCCTTATTGAGCACAATCTCTCCTCAAGCCATCATACACCCTTTGTTAGAGAAAATGACCTACACACCCACATAATTATGTTTTCTTATGAATAGTAGGTTATATTCTAGACATGGAGTGTGAAAAAATTCACTTATCCCCTTCACTATGTCATCATAGAAAGTAATCAATACTATACCATGAACAAATACACTAAGAGGAGAGTCATCACTGAGATATACCATCCCACCATCATATTGTTCATACATTGAAAACTAGTGCTGACGGGATTTCATATGGAAGGAAGCTCCAAAGTCTATAAACCATGCACTCTAGCCTACCGGGGTTGTCAAAGCTACAAAATGGCATCTCCACCATCCTTTTGAGAATGTTTCTAAGAATCATTATTAGCTTCTTTTTCTCTCCTTGGTGGTGTCTTTTGAAATGTCAGACATTGTTGTAGTTCCAACATTTTTACTTCAATTTTCTAAGAGACTTATGGGCACTCGCATGAAGTTGATGGTCAAAAACGTGGAAATGTGGTGTGAAGGAAAATTCACACACATGAAGGTTCTCACATTTTTAGAAACACACATACATTGGTGATCCTACAACCTTGGCATTCCTCAAACCACCAGGTAAGCTGCCAACTCAACACCAAATTAGTATTTTCAAGAATGCATGCACGTTCTTGAGCATATGTGTATTCTTGAATGTGTGCATGCTTCTAAGCGTTCAATCATTCCTATTATTTTTGATTAGAAAAACAAGCCATGGAGGGTACATTGTTACCCAACAAACTATGTTTCACATTTACCCTTTCATTGAGCAATTTGAGGAGCAATTTTAGGAGAGCTTGAGGAGGTATTGTAGGAGTCTAGTTTTGTTGTGTTTGATTGGTTTTGAGTAAGTTTATAAACCATGTTGTTTTTTTATTTTTATTTCATATTTTTTATTTTTAATTATAAAAATAAATAAAAATATATTTTTCTATTTTTAAATGCAACATATTTAAACATGAAACCTGGAGAAAACTCAAACCCATCATCACCAATTAAACATTGACCAAATCCAACCCAAATCTATGAAAATTAAACTTGAAAATTGATGTAAGGTTGAATTCATTAAAAATCCTTATACAAATCCTTATACAAGATTAAAGAAACATTAGATATGTAAGACCCTTCACAATGGATTGAAAGTTAAATACTATGTAGTAAATTTATGTTATCTAAGTGGGAATTCTATTTTAATAAATAAGAGGATATGAACTTGTGAAATATGTTATCTATTGTAAAATTTCAATCTATTTCAGATATGATGTATGTAATAAATAATTATTCCTATTTATTTTATTTACTATGTAATTTTTTTTACAACAACAATTTCAATTTAGAATCACAACATAATTTAACATATTTTATTTATCAATTTCATAGTTAAAATTTTTAATAATAAATTATAAGTTTTAGGGTTAGTGGGGGACCCGTTATTTCTATCTTATTTAGTTCATATCCCTAAATCTACCTGATCTCCAAATATGACTACCTCAAAACTAGATTTACCTCCCATCCAACTAAAAATAATCTCACCCGCTCCTTATCTCTAAGAAACCCTATGCTCCTTATCTCTAAGAAACCCTATGGTTTCCTACCCCTCCATGCCCAAATATTTAGAAAAATACAAGTATCCTTATCTCTAAGAAACCCTATGGTTTCCTACCCCTCCATGCCCAAATATTTAGAAAAATACAAGTATCTTATAATTCAATCTCTCTCGTAGTTCATAGAGTTCATAGTTTTTTTCACTTCGTAGGTTCTCTTTCCCTTCAACCCAATATGTTTACCAAATCTCATAACCCCCTCCCCTTTTTGCAAATTTATCTTTATCCTTCAGTCCCACCACCTTCTTAACCTCCTCAAAAAGGTCCTAGGAAGGTCAACTATAATAAAATATTCTTCCGTGACAACTATTTAAGATTTATTCCCTCTATTTATATTAGTAAATGAAATTCAATATAAAGAAATCATATTTTCTCATAACTAAAATAATATAATAATCCCAAAATAAATCAAAAAATTTAATAAGTAACATTAAAATATTTTAATTTTGATTCTACTACAAACATCACACACACGCCATATATAATAGTATTTTATACTATATATAATAGTATTTTATTAACTAGTATAGTTCTTAATAATATTAGGTATGCATACTTATTTGGCACATACATAGTTCGTGCATATACTCAGGATAATGATCATCACCTCTAATGCATAATTATTGTATGTTTAAAAAAATATCGTAATGTATCAATCTATAATCTATACTAACAAAATAACAATAGTTTATTGGTCAAAACAATTTAATATGAATTGAACATTACACCAAAATCATGATAACAACATTAAGTAAAAAATTAATACACAAAAGGGATAAAACAGGGCACTAAGTTTACATTTGTAATTCTCAATAGCACTCTCAACAAAACTGAAACACCATTCCTCCCTAACCTAAGTCCATATTCCACATCCTATCCTTTCCTCTGTTGGACTATGTCGAGGCCTCAATTGTATTGTCCTAAATCTAGATAGAACCCTTAAGTGGAAATATAAACAACCTTGACTAAGCCATTCTAGTAGGAAACTGATAGCTTCCATCATATATCTATGGGAGTGTGGCTTAACATAGCTCTCCCATAACTCCAGGTTTCAAAGGATAAATGGTGGGAAATACCTCTAACCCTCTTGATATATTTGTTGGAATACTGAGAGGGGTGGGGGGTGAATCAGTATGAGCACTTTTTACCACTTTCAATCACAGTATATATAAACTTCAACGTTATCAAAAATATTAAATATTTATCACTTATGAATTCAATATATCGTTGCATCGCCCAAAGGGGTTGGATCCAATGGTGGAAAGCGAGGAGTTTTTCACCATTGGGCAAGGTTCAATTCTCGTGAGGGCTTTACCTGGAGCCATTGGGACACCTTGAGGTAGTGGTCGAATGTGTGGTTTCACCTAGAGATACCATATTAAATGGTATCGTGACCCGTGCACACATAAGTGGATCAAAGCCCACCCCCATGTCCTTCAATTTTCAGTCCTCGAGGTGTAGGAAAGTCGGTGATGGAGTGTGTTGTTAAGCCACTCCGTGTTGAAAAGTCACCGGTTCGAAACCTGCGGGGACAAAAAATCCAACCATGTTAAGGGTTGGTCTGGCTCAGGCTAGGTGCGATCCCTAGGTGATTTTGACGGCTTAGATGCCCCTGAGTCGTGGTTTTTCAAGCCAAAGGTTAATCCCGATGCCAAGAAGGTCTGGACCAATTAACAAACAAAAAATATATACAACGTTGCATCATAAATAGTGTCATTCATCAGTGCATAATACACAACCACAGATATACAGTACACCATAATTTACGTGTAAATCCAAATGGGAGAAAACCACATAATTATTTCTTATATATATCAAGAATACATTCATAGGAAGCACCAACTTCCCAATTCTCAAACACCAACTGGAAAGAAGCACCAACTCCATAGTTTACAAGAAGCAACTTGAAGGAAGGTCCAACTCTCTAAATTCTTCAACTACAACTGGAAAGAGGATATGACCCCCTGATCCTCAAGCTCCAACCTAAAGGAAGCTCCAACTGCCTACGTTCTTTGGCACTAACTTAAAGGAGGCTACAACCCCCTTTCCTTGCCCCGTCTTTCCACCCTGAAATACAAGTGTAGAATCATTGTCACTACCATTGATTAATCTATAACTGCCATTGTCACTGATACATCAAACAACCTATCACTGTCATTGTCACATCAACTAACCTATCACTATCACTATCACATCAACCTATGCTACCACTATCACATCAACCTCTAACTAATGATAAACCAATCATACAACCTTTCACTGTCACTGTCGTTGTCATTGATATACCATCATCAACCAACTATAACTAGATCGACTCACATGCATACCAAAATCATCACCATACCATTTACTAGAACTTGTACCATACCATCTACATCAACCATGTACAAAAACATGTACCATAACACGTACATCAACCATGTACCAAAACATGTACCATACCATATACCATAACCTATACCATACCGTGTACATCAACCATGTATCAAACATGTACCATCCCATCCATCAACCATGTACCATACCAAGTATATCAACCATGTACCATATCACATACATCAACCATGTATCAAAACTATACCATCTCATGCATCAACCATATACCATATCACTCATGATATGTCTCAATCATGTCGTACACCATGTACCATAAGATATCATCAATGAAATGCCTCAAGCATAACCAAGATACCAATATAGCCAAGATATGCTTCTAATCAATGTACCATAACATCACTAAGGTGTACCTCAACATGTACCGACATCACGAAGACATGCCTCAAGCATGTACCATAGCATCCAATCCATGTACCTCAAACATGTGTCATAAACTCACCAATATGTGCCTCAAACATTCATCAATATCACCAAGAAATGCACCTCATACATGTGCCAAATATGTTCCTCAGACCACGCACCAAATATGTGACTCAAGCATATACCAATATCTCAAAAGGATACCAAAGGCATGACCATGACATCACCAACGTGTAACCAAAATGTACCTCAAAACATGTACCTCAAGCATGTTCCAACATCCATAAACTATATACCAAGAGATACCATCAAGCATGTGCCATATCACTCATGATATTCCTCAAGAATATACCATACAACA
>ML791672.1:422584-439202 GCA_009831015.1 Picea engelmannii
TTCTATCTTATTTAGTCCATCTACCTGTAGATCTACCTCATATCCAAATATGACTACCCCAAAACTAGTTTTACCTCCCATCCAACTAGGAATAGCCTCACCTTCTCCCTATCTCTAGGAAACCCTAAGGTTTCATATCCCTCCATGCCCAAATATTCAGAAAAATACAACTGAATGGTATCTTAAAATTCAATCTCTCTCATAGTTCATAGAGTTCATAGTTTTTTTCACTTCCTGGGTTCTCTTTCCCTTCAACCCAATATTTTTACCAAATCTCATAACCCCGTCCCCTTTCCCCAAATTTATCTTTATCCTTGACTCCCACCACCTTCCTAGCCTCCTCAGGAAGGTCTTTGGAAGGTCAACTATAATAAAATAATTCTTTCGTGACAACTATTTAATATTTATTCCCTGACATGCTATTTATATTACTAAATGTAATTCAATATAAATAAATCATATTTTCTCATAACCAAAATAATATAATAATCTGAAAATAAATCAAATAATTTAATAAGTAACATTAAAATATTTTAATTTTAATTCTACTACAAACATCACACACACCCAACATAATTAATAGTATTGTATTAACTAGTATAGATCGCAATAATATTGGCATACACACATAAGGTATGTATACCTATATGGCATATACATAGCTCGTGCATATACTAATTATAATGACCATCGTGTCTAATGCATAATTCTTGTATATTCAAAAAAATAATGTAATGCATAAATCTATAATCTATACTAGCAAAATAACAATAATTCATTGGTCAAACAATTTAATATAAATTGAACATTACACCAAAATCATCATAACAACATTAAGTAAAAATTTAATACACAAAAGGGACAAAGTAGTGCACTAAGTTTACATTTGTAATTCTCAATAGCACTCTCAACAACACCCTTCCTCCCTAACCTAATTCCATATTCCACATCCTATCCTTTCCTCTGTTGGACTATGTCAAGGCCTCAATTGTAATTACCTAAGTCTAGATAGAACCCTTAAGTGGAAGTATAAACAACCTTGACTAGGCCTCTCCAGTAGGAAACAAATATCTTCCATCATATATCTATGGGAGTGTGGCTTAACATAACTCTCCCATAACTCTAGGTTTCAAAGGATAAATGGTGGGAAATACCTCTAACCCTCTTGATATATTTGTTGGAATACCGAGAGGGGTGGGGGGTGAATCAATATGAGCACTTTTTACCACTTTCAATCATAGTATATATAAACTTCAACTTTATCAACAATATTCAATATTTATCACTTATGCATTCAGTATATCATTGCATCATAAATAGTTTTATTCATTAGTGCATAATACACAACCACAGATACACAATACAACATAATTTACGTGGAAATCCAAATCGGAGAAAACTACATAATGATTTCTTATATATATCAAGAACACATTCATATGAAGCACCAACTTCCCAATTCTCCACCACCAAATGGAAGGAGTCACCAACCCCCTAGTTTACAAGAAACAACATGAAGGAAGCTCCAATTCCCTAAATTCTCCAGCTACAACTGGAAGGAGGCTACAACCCCCTGATTATCAAGCTCCAACTTCCTGTGTTCTCTGGCACTAACTGGAAGGAGGCAATGACCCCCTTTCCTTGCCTCATCCTGTCGCCCTGAAATATAAGTGAAGACTCATTATCACTACCACTGATCAACCTATAACTACCACTGTCACTAATACATCAACTAACCTATCACTGCCATTGTCACATCAACTAACCTGTCAATATCACTGTCACATCAACATGTGTTACCACTATCACATCAACCTGTAACTGATGATCAACCAATCATCCAACCTTTCACTGTCACTGTTGTTGTCACTGATATACCATCATCAACCAATTATAACCATATCCACTCACATGGATACCAAAACCATCATGATACCATGTACCAGAACGTATACCATACCATGTACATCAACCATGTACAAAAACCTATACCATAACATGTGCATCAACCACATACCAAAACATGTACCATACCATGTACAACAAGCATGTACCATATCGTGTACATCATCCATGTATCAAATATGTACAATCTCATCCATCAACCATGTACCATACCAATTACATCAACCATGTCTCAAAATTGTACGATCTCATGCATCAACCATATACCATATCACTCATGATATGTCTCAATCATATCGTACACCATGTACCATAAGATATTATCAATGAACTACCTCAATCATAACCAAGATATCCAATATACCAAGATACCAATATATCCAAGATATGCTTCTAATCAATGTACCATAACATCACTAAGGTGTACCTAAACATGGACCAACATCACGAAGACATGCGTCAAGCATGTACCATAAAATCCAATGCATGTACCTCAATCATGTGCCATAACCTCACCAAGATTTGCCTCAAACATGCATCAATATCACCAAGAAATTCACCTCATACATGTGTCAAATATGTGCCTCAGACCACACACCAAATATGTGCCTCAAGCATATATGAATATCTCAAAAGGATACCAAAGGAATGACCATGACATCACCAACATGTAACCAAAATGTACCTCAAGCATGTGCCAACATCCATAAACTATATACCAAGAGATACCATCAAACATGTGCCATATCACTCATAATATTCCTCAATAATATACCATACAATAAACCATATCCAAAGTATTCAAGAAGTTCCTAAAGGCATATACCAAAACTCACATAGACATGCCTCAATCATGATCCAACCTTACAAGATGCAATCCTTAAAACACATAGAATAACACACCTTTAGACCTATAGTTGACCTAATACATGAGATTTCAGACCTATAGCTCTTCCTCAGCCTGAACAATATGGTACTAGCATCCTCCTTCAAATATGGTTTAGCTTCATGGGACTAACCCATGCATCATGTAGGGCCTCATAGGACAAGTGTCAAACAACATGTGAGGGTTCCTTATGGGACACTAGTAGCCTGACCTGCAGGGGTCAACCAAAATAGGGTTTCTCAGGGACCCTTTCTATCCTCTGTAATCCCATGACTTTTCCTTCGCACTTCCTTCACTTCCTCAGACTCGTTACCTCATATCTTCCAAATAGATCAAGTGTGCTCACATACATGATATTCAATAAAGTTGTGTATGTAAGAATGAGAGGTTTATTGAAGTGTATTTATGCTTTTCCAAGTGACTTATTTCCTTAACTTAAGGGCTGACCTGTAATTTCTTGTTATAGCCACTTTATCCTTTAATTAATGGCTTGTAGCATCTTGTTATAACCATTTAGGGGCTTCTTAACCATTCTTTAGGGCTTCCAACTTCATGACCTCATAATTCCTCAACCGTGATGAAATACGTGACGTTCTACCTACCATTGGAAATGACATGATGAGGAATATACATATATGAGTGTGTTAGCAACATTTATAATGTCATTAATGTCCTTATTCCCCAAACAACCTTGAGCTTCATAAACACACCTCTCGGGTTTCTTGTAGACTTCTTCAAAGCATCTTCCCATGAGGGCCATGCTTAAAGCTACACCATAAGGGGACCACTTTGGAGACTTATTCAAATGCACCCATCACATCTATTGACATCAATGACAACTACTTATATTGAGATCAATGATAACCAACTTTCCAACAACATCAATGACAACCAACTATCCAACAATCTCCCCCTTTGGCATTTATGGAAACACTCATACTCCATCTATGACCAATGCTCCTGATATTTTTCTCCTCATGTTTATCTCCCCCTTTGACATCAATGGAAAATAATATCTCTCTTTGGGGTTGCTCCCCCTGTCTTCATGATTTTGATCTTTCTCTTTCTCCTCCTTTGACATCATGGGAAAGAGGGTAACTCCCCCTATAAGTATGTCTCTCCCTGTCTTCATGCTTCTGGTATTTCTTTCCTCATCTCTTTCTCTAATGATTTATCTCACGTTGACTTCTCTACAAGATAGCATGTAGTTCAATATGGGACTTCCTGCATATGCTTTCTTTCCTTTCTTCTGGTGTTTCTTGTCCATTGGTATTTCCTCTTGTAATTCAGTGACACATATAAAAATAATATTTACTTGTATTTGAAGCTTCATAGCTTATTATGTTCATTGCTTAAGGATCATATCATTCAAAAAATTCATTATGATGATATAACTTCTGCTAATGATTTTCTCTTCCTTTGTTTTGTTCTTCCTTTCACTACTTTCCTTTCTGTAACTAACTAATTCCACCTGTCAATATGCTTTCATCCATCGTTATGCATATTTTATGATTCATGTCTTCTATATTCTCTACTAAAATTACAAAATATCTCATGAAATCATCTATTTTGATGTTTCATAACAACTATCCATGACTCTGATACATAATGTTGACCCATCTGTTGCCACTGATTACAACATATTCATGTCTTCTCAATGTGTAAGTCAAAATTTACATGTCTGGAACAATCTGCACTGAATGTATCCTTGTATTAATATATGTATGGAATCCCCAATATAATCATGAATCTCTATCTGAAAAGTGTTTCACTAATATTATTTGTAACTATCAGTTGTTACCTGCATGGAAATGTGTTTCAAAAGATATTCCTCAAACAATCAAACTGTCACAAGACATTTTTCCATTCTAAAACTACCTTTTCAAAATCTACAACACTTCATACTACTCAAAAGATAGTTCTCTGATATATAGAGTTGTTGCTAATACTCCCCCTATTCAATATTCATATTTAATGGGATTCTCCAAGCCGAATGGCTCAGAAAAATATATGCTCTGATGTGAAGTAATCTTCCTCTTTTTTTGTGGAGATATCTTTCTCTTCATCTTCTTCCCGAATTCTGACATTATTTTCATCATCTTCCTAAATTCTAACATTATTTTCATCATCTTCCTAAATTATGACATCTACCTCTTCATCCTCTTCCTGGATTCTAACATCTTCCTCTTTGTCTGTAGATTCATCATGACCTTGTGTTGCTGCAAATCTTGTGTGTATGATGTTTGGGACCTAGTTTTCATTCACCTTCTCTTCTTGTTTTTCATTTCTTCACCAAAGATTCATGTATTTGACATCATTTTTTTCTTTCATGGGAGGTTCTATAACGCTTCTACAATTTTGAGCTATGTGACCATAGTCGTGGCATTTGAAACATTTAATATTGGAGAGATCCACATAACCATATCTTGTTTGACCATTTCTTCCATGTGCTATGCAATCTATAGGCTTATGTCCAAACTTAGTACATGTAAAATAATGACCCAATGATCTTCTTTGTGAAGTAGTCCTTTTGAATTCTTTCCTTGGCTGATCACAATCTTCTCTATGGTTGTTTTATCCACAATGATTGAATCTTCCTTGTTTCTTGAATGTAGATGGTATTTTGTATTCACTCCTTTCTGAATCTTGCTAACCATGATTCCTTCCTTTGAGAACTACTACATAAGTCTTTTGTTTTGTTTCTTTCGTCATGGATCTTGAACCTTCCTCAAAATCAACATTCTTGTATCCTAGTCCAGATTTTTCACTGTGTGGCCTTTGACTGTTGAGAATGTTTTCTAACACTTGATAAATTTTCAAGTTGGTGATGAGCTTGTTGACTTCAAATCTCAATAACATGACTTCTTCTTCAAGATTCTCACACTCATTTTCTTTCTTAATCATCTAGATCTGCATTACTTCTTCCATCCTCTTTCCTTATTCAAGTTGAGTTTTCAAGGAGATGATTTATTCTTTCAATGATTTGTTTTTATTCCTTTCTTTCTTCAGCTTAGTTAAAGCATGGATTAATTATACCTGAATATCTACTTCACCTTCTTCTTCATTGCTTTTAGGAGTTCTTTTCTTAGTTTCCATATCCATAAAGAGTACTCTATCAGAGTCACTATCGCTTCAATCATCTTCATCATATGAGGAACTATCTGCTCTTGAGTAGATATTTTTCTTGAAGACTTCCCTTTTATCTTCTTTCTTGTTTCCATTTTGATATTTATTTATTTCTTGGGTTATTGTTCTTCATCACTATCTGAGTTCTTAGCATAAGAACATTTATTTGCAAAATGACCAATTTTACCACAATTAAAACATTTTAAGGGAAGCATACATTTGTACTTGTCGGTTCCTCTCTTCAACTTCCTTACAAAGTTGGATATTTCTTCATCTTCATCTGAATCATCGTTGTAGATGAAATTTGACTTTGACTTGTTCTTATTCTTCTTCCTTTGTCTTCTTGGATTATTTGAAAGTTGCTTCCTTCTTGCATGGGTTCTCATGTGATGTTCTCATTTCATAAGCTGTAAATATTCCATGTAACTCGTCCATGCTTATCATACCAAGATATTCTCTCTCTTCTACTTATGAAATATTAGGATCAAATCTCATTGGAGGAGACCTTAGTATCTTATGAAAAATGAATAGTTCTTTGACTTCTTCTCCCAAGAATTTAATATCATTCACTATTTCATCAACTCATAGAAAGTAGGCTGCAATATCTTCATCTTCCAGTTGTTCAAATTGACCTCTATAGATTTGAAGCTTGGCCCCTTTGACTTTGGAATATCCTTCATAGAAATTCTAAAGTTTTTCCCAAATATCCTTTGCAAAATCACAGTGCATAAATTTAACATATATTGAGTGATATAGACCATTCAAAATCGCATTTGTAGTCTTTGAATTATTTTCGCTAAGTTTCTTCCCATGTATATCTGTCGAAATAGTGGTAGGTGTTGTATATCCATCTACTATTTCTTGCCAAAAATCAAATTCTTGTGCTTGTATATATGTTTTCATTCTTCTTCCCCAGAAGAAATAGTTATGTCCATCAAACAGTGGTACTCCAATCTTAGTGTACTCCATGATCTTCCTTCCAGTGGTTAAACCGTTTTCTTGAAGGAACGACTCTTATACCAATTGTTGGAAGATTGAAGGGGGGGGGGTGAATCAGTATGAGCAATTCTTACCACTTTCAATCATAATATATATAAACTTCAACTTTATCTACAATATTCAATAGCTTCAACTTATCAGCAATATTCAATATTTATCATTTATGCATTCAATGTATCATTACATCAGTGGATAATAAATAACCAAAGATACATAGTACATCATATTTTACATTAAAACCAAAATGGGAGAAAACCACATAATTCATTCTTATATATATCAAGAATACATTCATAGGAATCACCAAATTCCCAATTCTCTAACACCAACTAGACGGAGGCACCAACCCCCTGATTTACAAGCATCAACATGAAGGAAGATCCCACTCCATGAATTATCCAACTACAACTGGAAGGAAGCTACGACCCCCTGATTCTTAGGATCCAACCTGAAGGAAGCTCCAACTCCCTATATTCTCCAACACTAATCGAAATGAGGCTACAACCCCTTTTCCTTGCCCCATCCTTTAAACCTAAAATATAAGTGTAGACTCACTATCACTACCACTGATAAACCTGTAACTGCCACTCTCACTGATACATCAACCAACTAGTCACTGTCACCATCAAATAAACTAACATGCCACTATCACTATCACATCAACCTGTGACTACCACTATCACATCAACCTTTAACTGATGATCAACCAACCATCCAACCTGTCACTGTCACTTCCATTGTCACTAGTATACCATCATCAAACAACTATAACCAGATCCACTCACATGGATATCAAAAACATTACCGTACCATGTGCATCAACCATGTACTAGAATATGTACAATACCATGCACATCAACCATGTACCAAAACATGTACTATACCATGTACATAAACCATGCACCATACATTGTACCATAACATGTACATCAATCATGTACCTAAACCATGTACCATACCACGTGCATCAACCATGTAACAAACATGTACAATCTCAAGCATAAACCATGTACCATACCAAGTAAATCAACCATGTACCACATCACGTACATCAAGCATATCATGAGATAGCCAAAATACCCATGTATCATGTACCATATCAAGCATAACCAAGATAGTCAAGATAACAAGATAACAATATAAAAAAAATATACTTCTAATCAATGTACCATAACATCACTAAGGTGTACCTCAACATGTACCAATATCATGAATACATGCCTCAAGAATGTACCACAACATCCAATGCATGTACCTCAAGCATGTGCCATAACCTCATCAAGATGTGCCTCAAAAATGCATCAATATCACCAAGAAATGAAACTCATACATGTGCCAAAGATGTGTCTCAATCCATGCACCAAAGATGTGCCTCAAGGATATACCAATGTCTCAAAATGATACCAAATGCATGACCATCGCATCACCAACATGTAACCAAAATGTACCTCAAACCATGTGCTTCAAGCATGTTCCAACATCCATAAAATATATACCAAGAGATACCATCAAACATGTGCCATATAGCTAATTATATTCCTCAAGCATATACCATACAAAAAACCATATGCCAAGTATCCAATATGTTCCTCAAGGCATATACCAAAACTCACATAGACATGCCTCAAGCATGTGTTAACCTTGCAAGATGTAAGCCTTAAAAGTCATAGAATAACATACCTTTAGACCTATAGCTGACCTGATATATGAGATTTCAAACCTATAGCTCTTCCTCACCCTCAACAACCTGGTACTAGCATCCTCCTTGAAATCTAGTTTATCCTCATGGAGCTAACCCATGCATCACAAAGGGCCTCGTGGGACAAGTGTCATACAACATGTGAGGATGCCTCGTGGGACACTAGTATCCTGACTCGTGGGGGTCAACCAAACTAGGGTTTATCATGAACCCTTACTCTCCTATGTAATCCTGATACTTCTCCTTCATACTTCCTTTGGTGCATCAGACTCGCTACCTCAAATTCTCCAAAAAGATAAAGTGTGCTCACATAGAATATATTCAATAAAGTTGTGTATGTAAGAATGAGAGGCTTCTTGAAGTGTATTTATACTTGTCCAAGTGAATTCTTCTCTTAACTTATGGGTTGACCTATACTTTCTTGTTATAACCACTTTACCCTTTAATTAATGACTTGTGGCATCTTGTTATAAGTGTTTAGGGGATTATTAACCATTCTTTGGGGCTTCCAACTTCATCACCTCATAACTCCTCAACGGTGAGGAACTACGTGACTTTCTACCTACCATTGGAAGTAGAATGAAAAGGAATATCCATATATGAGTGTGTTACCAACATTTATAGTGTCCTTCATTTCCTTATTCCTCAAACAACTTCAGGCTTCATGACCACACCTATAGGGTTTCTTGTAGACTTCTTCAAAGTGTCTTCCCATGAGGGCCATGCTTAAATCTAGGCCATAAGAGGACCAGTTTGGAGACTTCTTCAAATGCACCCATCACACATGTTGACATCAATGACAACCAACTATCCAAAAGCATCAATCACAACCAACTATCCAATAATAATTAGGGTCAACACTCTATCATTGACCATGTTTTGGTGTTGTTGTTGTTCTTGGAGATTTTTCAGTGAATATTTAATTTGGGAAATATTGCTTCCTTTAAAACCTTCACTTGCACAAATATCATAGCAATGTGTTAAACCAATGAATAAATAACAAAATAATGCTTCCTACAATACAATTTCCCATTCATTGTCCATGACATTTGTCACTTTAGTATCATACTTATCTATCTATCACATATTTCATTCAACATGTTGGATAGTTTACAACACAAGATCATGCATTACCATAAAACTATTGATATGTGATTGTGATGTTAGTCATTGATGAATAATGTAAACTATATGGTTATTCATCATGTTCATGGTATTTATTGATTCATTAAAACATATTATTCAAACTAGTATCCATGTACCAAAATATTTCATTTAAAACTTCCGTGCTAGAAGTGAATCACACAACTGTTGGATTACTGAGAGGGGGGGTGAATCAATAATAAATAAATCTAATCTGTTTTAACCATAAAATGCAAGTGTTATATCAATATATCATTATCATCCAATAGTTGCAGAGTAAATAAACAATGAACAAATGAGCAATCATACACATACACATTACACCAGCGTTTTTACATGGAAACCCAAAGTGGGAGAAAACCACATAATCATTTTTCTTATATGTATTTAAGAATTACATTCATTAGAAGCACCAATTTCCTTTTTTCTCCAGCTACAACTGGAAGGAGGCTCCAACCCCCTAGTTTCTCAGGCTACAACCTAAGGGAAACTCCAACTCCCCAATTCTATGGCTACAACTAGAAGGAGGCTACAACCCCCTATGTTCTCCGGCTACAATCGGAAGGTGGCTACAACCACCATTCCTTGCCCCACCTACCACCCTGAAATATAAGTAGAATGATGGAACCACTCTCACACTATCATTGTGAGATATACTATTGTAAACATGTACCAATCAACCTGCACCAAAAAACCTTTACCAATAACCTAAACCATGCATCAACCTGTACCTCAACCTCAAAAAAAATACCTCATCAATTTCATCATCCAAATCTGAGTTGTAACTCTGTAACAGACCTCGTGTATATGATCACATACCTACAAACCTTCCTTAACAAGAGACTAACATTTTCATCAAATTTTACTTTAGTCTCACATGACTAGTTTTGGATTAGTCAACAACCCTAACTTGCAATAATCATAACTATGTACCTGTAATGAATAAAGTTCTAAAAATAGTACACAATGTTCTTTAGTGTCTTGTCTACAATTTCTCTAGGTTTCACTACTTGGAACCTCTCATAAAAGGAGTTATAGCAAAAATGGCATACTTTGTTGAATTTTGGCTTATTCTAGAAAGAGAACTTGTAGAGCGTTCCCCGCAAAGAATATTTTTTGTATGGATATGAAAATGGTACACAGAATAATATAGACTGTACTCTAACCAATACATTTGTTCTTACTGAATTTGGATCTGTTATAAAGAAGTTATGACATTTTTACCCGAAACACCTGTTTTAGACTAGTTTCAGGACTAGCCACAAACCCTATTTTCCACAGAGTGTAACTCCAAAAATACAACGACCCACAAGGTAAAATTTTTATCACAACTACTTCGATATGTTTCCTCAATGACCTCCAAATTTTGTGGTCGGAATCATTCAAAAAAAAAACTTATTGTGAAAATGGTGAGATGACCTGTAAATAACATACCTTAGAAAGCATCATCAAAATAATTTATCCTCCCTTGAAGTTCAACCTTATTTACTTCACCTTCCCTCTGAAATTCACCTTAGATATACTTTGGTTACCTCAGTCACTTGTAGATATTAAATATTCTCAAGTGTAATTAAATGAGAGACCCTTGCCTATTATTTATACTTTTATGTAGCTTCCTCAAGGGATTACCTTCTAACCATCTTAAACCACTTTTCTTATTTTAGGGCTAACCCACTTCTAACCACTTGTCCACTTAGTAATTTCTCCATTAAATTTAGTATTTAAATAATTCATTTTTTATCCACTTTGAATTATAGTACACTCATCACTTCACTTTATTATTTAAATAATTTCTTCTTTGCAACCACTTTGACTACTTTGACCTTTTGGGACTTCTAGATGACTCATGAGGGTTCTCCAACTTCACATGGCCATAACTCTCTAACCGTGAGGATTTATGTGACGTTCCACATACCACCGAAAATGGCATGACATGTATTATCCATATAGAATAGTCTCACCTTCAAATATATTAAAAATCATACCATTATACATAAAACAAACTTGGCTCCATTACCCAAACCATTTTTTCTATCGGAATTCGCTACTAGACTTTCTTCAAGGGTTGACATCAATGAAAACCAACCCAAATAATCAACAATATCCCCCTTTGGAATTTATGGAAACAATTTGATGCAGTATTGAATTCATATTCCTCATGCTCCCCCTGTGACCATCACTCCCCCTAGAACCATGCCTCTGTTCTCTTTCTCCAAGCATTTGCCTTTGCATGTGATAAATCTCTCCCGCTTTGTCATCAATGGAAAAGGTATCTTTCCATGTAGGGATGTTCCCCCTGACTTAAATCTTCCTGAAACTAATCTCCCAACTTGAACTGTCCTCTTTATGGTGCTTCCTCATGTAAATATAAGACATATAAGATAAGCATTCAAAAACATTCATTTTGGAGTACAAATTACTCCGAGTCTCTGGCGAAGATACTCAAAGGATTCTTGTGGAAGTTGTTTTGTAAAGATGTCTTCCACTTGTTCTTTTGTTGCCACATATTCAACTCTAATGTTCTTCTCTGCAGCTTGTTCCTGTAGAAATTGATACTTGATTGGAATGTGCTTCATCTTGGAGTGCATCAATGGGTTCTTTGAGATACTGATGAAGCTTGTATTATCATAATAGATTGGAATGGGCTCATCATACTCAACCTATATATTTGTCAGTGTTTGTTTCATCCATAGAACATGTGTACAACATGTTTTTGTTGCAATATACTCTACTTCAAATGTAGATAAATATAATGATGATTGTTTCTTTCTTAGCCACGATACTAAAAACTCACCCAAGTATAACATTGCTCCACTGGTTCTTCGTCGGTCATCAATACAACCTGCCCAATATGCATTTGTGCAGGCAATAAGTGATATATTCTTTCCTTTTGGATACCATAATCCAAACTCTTCTATTCCTTTGACATATATGAAAGTCCTTTTCACTACTAAGACATGTGATTCCTTTGGTGTTGCTTGAAATCGTGCCACCTGTCCAACTTCCTGCATTACATCTTGTCTGGATGTTGTCACATATAGTAAGCTACCAATCATTGACCTATATTTCCTCTGGTTTGTATACTTTGAATCATCATCTTTGCTCAACTTGCAACTGGTTTGCATATGAGTGGTAATTGGTTTGCAATCTTCCATTCCAAACTTCTTTAGCATTTCTCTGTAACAACCCTAGTTGAAAATATGCTTAGGGATTATTAAGCAAAATTAATTAGGTGATTAATTGTATTAACATGGTTTTCACTAAACAATGATTGGCATAATAATATAATTAAATATTTATTAGTTAATTAATTGTTATAATTTTAATTAATTAAATTAATTACCTATCACATTGAATGAACAGGGTAATAAATTTAAAAGGGTTAATAAATTATATTGTTTAAAAAAAAGGGTTACGTATATGGAGGGGATAAGGAGCATTAATAATGAGATAAGGAGCATTAATAAATGGATAAGCAATGAATGAATGGATAAGGAAATAAATGAGGAGAAAGGATGGTGAAGGAGGGATATGAGCGGAGGAGGTTGACGAAAGAGGAGAGGATTATCATTCTACGAGAGGATCATTTTTTTTGGAGGGGTTCTCTTGGATTTGTACAGGAGAGTTTGAGTTCTGTAGCCAGGAAGGATTAGTACAAGGGGCACCGATTTGTTGGAGGTTTTGGGCATGGGGGCCAGTATATCCATATGGTATCCTAGAGCTAAGAAGATGTCCTGGTTGGCAGGGTGGAAACACAGTTTGGGCAGAGTTGGTCCGTGGCTTCAAGTGGGGCAAGGTAGCAGCAGGAAGGTCAACAAGACAAGTAGAGGGTTAGCATCAGACCAAGGTATGTTAATTTACGTATTTGTTTTATTCTGTTATGAAATTCTTATTCGTTGATAAATTTAACATGCGTATGTGCTGAATTATAAGAAATAATTGAGTTTTCTGCATTCAAGTAGAAGTTACTATTTCAGTTTATGGAATAAATTGATGTTTAAATTAATACGGTTAGTACACATGGTATTAGAGCCCTGGTTCAAAATATGGAACCAAGGGCCTACCTACCTACTTACCCGCCTACCCGATTTAGTAATGAAATTGTACCCACACAAAAAATAGATAAATCTGGGTCTGAGGGCCAAGTTCTAGCTCTAAGTCCAAGCGCCACCTCCACCTAACCTGTAAGCCAAGTATACATTTTGATTTTAGTATATACACAAATCTATATATAATGTATAAACAATATGCCTGGAAAAACAAAATTTGTTTAATATTATACGTATTTAAAGTGTTAAATAAATTTTGGCACTTGGCTCAATTAAACAAACAATATATATAAATATAAAAAAATAGAGTATAAACTAAATTACTAAAAGAAAACAAATAAAAATAATGGGCATATAGAATGATTAGGAGGATATGTTCTAGCTCATCAAAGTGAACTTAGATACATAATCCCTCGCTATGCCTATTACAACAATAATCCTTAACATTATGCTTTTAAGATATGAACAAAAATATCGTAGTATTCTTCATTCTATCTCGTGTACAAGCTTAAAGAAGAAATGGGTTATTCTTCCCTGTTCATCTTTATTCTTAATTCCTATCTGTCTCTATATCCTATTTGAATTCCAATCTTTCTCTTTATCCTATCTTAATGTTAATAACTAATTACTAATATGTTAATAACTAATTACTACTAATATCATAAAGGCATTCCTAATCTAATAAATAAGACATATTTATAGACGGAGGAGAACATGTCCAGAAGACACGTAAACATCCAGATAAAACTCAGTTTAAAATTCATAACTGATAGATGTCGAGTGGAAAATACACATTGTTAGAATCCCATAAATTAAACGAGAAGAATTATGCATCCTGGACCATCTTAATGGAGAACATATTGTCAGATAAAAAAAAAATTAGGGTTTGAAATGGCACTAAAACAAAACCTTCCAGAGGTTAAGATGCACAGCAACACACTAACCATCTGCGCTACAGCCCCGCGCAAGCGCCAGGCCTCTCTTATGTCTTCCAACCCATGCACGGCCTCCCGGGCTTAACCAAGAGACTAGAATAGCGTGTGAGCTCCTTGGAATGGCATCACGCGTCACCCAATACACAAACCCAAGAGAGATCACCAAGTCATGAGGAATAGAGCCGACTAGGAGTGTTCCTTTTGCAAAATGCATATACAGATACAACATACAACATCTACCTTGCATTTGATGGAGCAATAACGGTAGGGTTCCTACAACACCCTGTCACAGGTTTCACAAGAATTCCCCAGGCCCTTCGATAGTCGAGATTGCGGCCTCTGGTTTAAGAACACCACTCTCACACTGATGGTGATATATGTCTATACCAGAGAACAGTCTATTAACTTATGCATGTCCTGGAGACGAATAACATCATGGTAGACATACCTTCGAACCTGCAGAAGGCGATGTGAGCGATGGGAAAAAAAAATATAGTGTTGACAAATGTTGGCACTGCAATCCACACAAAAGATATTGACTTCATTCTTCTTGTGCTCCAAATGAATGGAGCAAGGTATAAAGAATTGGTTTGTTAACAGTGCCTTTAGCCATGCCAGTTTTTGTGGAACGGGGAGAGCATATCCAACCTACAAATACAACCTTTACCTTCTCACCTAGAACCTTCTGCCAAGAAAAACTCCTTTCACTTCAAATCAATATGATAAATGGCATCAAGGCATATCAATACATAAGATGAACATATAGTTGTAACACCAAATATACCTACAACTCACAGTACCATACAGAAAGTAAAACTGCACCGCTTATGACATTATAGAAAGTAAAAACATAACATTAGTATACCTTAGGACGGGAATACTCGACCGGAGCCGAACATCGGTAAGAAAGAGGTGAGAAATACAATGTCATAGCCTTCCTTATATAGGAACAGACAAACTCCAAACTCAGAACACACATGCATGCGAAGGCCATTCAATCGCATTAGTATTTTAAAGGCCGGTAAATATGCCACTGGTATTTTTGGCGTATTTATGTTTCACACACCATAGGAAACTCACAATAAACTCCATGGTAAAAAGCATGGCTTTGAAATGTAGGAATGAGACCATACAGAACCAGTGCAAAGGACCCCAAAATAAATAAAATCCAATGCCACCCCTCTTTTTGAAACTTCCATACAAACCATCCGCCATTTCGCACACAACCCAGCACAAGCACAAAACCACGACCATCACCATGCCACACCAAATGCAGCCAAGGAGAGAGAGCTCACGCGACCTACAAACACTACACAAAACAANCCAACGCACAACACCGAGACCTCCCCTATTACAGAGTTGATGGACAAATGTCGCAACTCTGAGAAAATTTAACAAAATATTCATATCAAATCGCAATGTTGTTATGCCAAAAGAAATACCAACCCTACACATAATGCCATGAGAAATAGCCGTGGACATTACCAGAGCTCTGGCCATTTCCAGAGCTCCGCCGCAATTGCAGAGCAGGAGAGGCTTAGGGTGTGTTCGCAAATGAAACAAACTACAAGACGATTAGGGTTAGGAGTATTGAGATAAGTGTGTTTAGGGTTTAGGGCACATGGGCCTCATGCGAGGACCCACGATGTCGTATGGAATTTATTTATTTTATTTTATTTTATCTTTAAGTAATACTTATTTCATTTAATTTGATATTTTTTCGATTCATTTCAATTATCTTTTTTAATTATTCTTAAATTTAAATTTCAAATAAAAACCGTTAATTTATTTTATTTTATTTTTATCTATTAATTATTATATATATATATATATATATATATATATATATATATATATATATATATATATATAATAT
>ML791673.1:12471-41331 GCA_009831015.1 Picea engelmannii
GTGTGGGCTACGTCCACCAGAGAAATTGCCAGGTCCTTTCTTTATTATTATCCAACAAATGAAGGGATACAACCTACAACAAAACCCACTGTAACTTCCTCTTCTTTCTCTCACAGTCTCCTCTCTTAGAATACAATATTCACAATCAACCATAGCCGTGATACATTTCCCTCATAAAAGAGGGTTGCCTTCTAGGGCAAAAAATCCTAACCTAATCTCTATCGTTAGATCTGCGGCCTTATAATGAGCGGTCCAGATTTATAATGAAATTACAATATAATTTTACAAGGCAATTTTTTCTTCGGGGGCTTCGCCCCCGAACCCCGCAGAGGGGGTACCCCCCCTCTGCACTCCCCCGCATGGAAGAGTGTACATACTTCTGGGGTGTAAATACTTCATGGGGTATCAACACGGCCGAAAGCAAGGACCTTTGAATCAGGAAGATAATCAGGCTCCACAACCAACATTAATGACTATAACCCCTAACTTCTGACTCTTATAACCTCTAACTTATTATTTATATAATCCTTATAACCCTTAATTCACGTGACATCTAACACACATGTCATATAACCATAATAATCCATCTAAACCCCATATCCCTTTTATCCTTTAACCCCCTAATTCTAACCCATTAAATGCAAATACAACCCCAACTCTAACCCTTACAACCTACATATCACTTAACCTTTTTAATAAATCCTTGTAATTTTTATCATACCCTTACTCTAGTTCATTTAACCCCTTTAACATTTAACATTAACACATATAACCTTTATAAATCTTAATTCCAATAATTCCTATCCAAAAAAAACCTTTACCACCAATACATGTAACCCCTCACCACTATAGCCTTTAAACTCTAAACCATATTACCCTAATCCCTTTAACCCTAACACATTTATTAACCCCTATAACCCCAACCACTAACCCAACCTAATAATTGTTAACCCTTGTAAACACTTCCACCTTAACCTCTAATTTCTTTAAACCGTAACATTTATGACTCTTGAACCCTATAGCATGTAACCCACATTATAAATAATATAACCCGAAACACTTATAACTTCTAATTAACAACCTTTGTCAATTGTGAACAATAATATAACCATAGCCATTATAATCATTGTGTCTCAATCCAACTTGACATACACCAATGAGTATCTTGTAACATGACTACACTAAAAGGCATACAGGCATTGCATGGTTATCATTAGCTTAATTTAAGTGACTCAACTAACAAAGGAGGATGAGACACATTAAGTGACTCGACCAATAAAGGAGGATGAGATACATTAACCTCTATAATCTTGATCACATCTAATATGTCAAACCCCTAACCCTTATAGTATCAAACCAGTATAAATTTTAATCCTTATAACCCCTAACATGTATTAACATTAACCCCTATAACCCTTGTAAAGGCCTAACCCTTAATATATGTAGTTGGTAATCCTTAAACCTCTAATCACTAACAAGTATAATTGTTATAACGCATAGGTCACCCATTTCCCCTAACCCCTAACTTGTAACCTTTATAATCCTTAATGCTTAAAACATGTTTTCTCTAACCCCTATAATCCCTAACTCTTATCAACCATAACCCCATACCCATAATATTATCATGTAACACCTACCCCTTAAAACCCTAACCTTTGTAACCAAAAAGTCCTCATACAACACCTAACCTCTAATACGTGTAACATGTAACCATTATAACCAGTAAAATAACCCAAACCTTATAAACTATAACTCCTAAACCATATAACATTTAACCATGATATAACCCCTAACCCCTATAAACACTTACCCCTAAGACTTGTAATCCATATAACCCCTTACCCTTATCATTGCTAACCCATATAACCCCTAACACTTATAGCACTTAATCTATGATTCCTATTACAACTAACCTCTATAATCCTTACCCCATTAACCCCTGACACTTAACCCCTATATCTTATATATCCCATATTACCCTTAACCCCTATACATCCTCACCAATAACACTAAAAATGGTTAACCTCTATAACCCTTAATCTTTATAACCAATAGACTCTATCATATAAATATAACCATTAATCCCTAAATTGTGATATAAATCCTAACCCCTAACATAACTCCTATAAAGCCTACTACGTTTAAAACATGTAAACCATAACATCTAAATGTTATAACCCCTACAACAATTAATTCCTAGAACTCATGAATTATGATTTGTATAACCCTTATAACACTTAAATATTATAATGTGTATGTCCACTAACTGTATATTCATTATAATCCATTATCCATATAATAATTAAGCATTGCAACCCTATCCCCTCATCCCTAACCCTTTTAAAACCTCATAACTATAAACCATATAACATTTAATCTATAAATATTATAACCCATAGGATAAAATTCATAACCATTAACCTTTTTAACCACTAACAAAATTATTAACCCTTCTAATCCCTAAGTCTTAATATAACTTATAACCCATACAACTCTTAACATATCCCTTGTAACTCATCAAACCTAATCCGTATAACCCGTAACCCATATAAATACTTTCACCCTAACCCATAACCCCTATAAACCTTAACATATATAACCCCTAACCACTATGAATACTAACCCCTATGAATCCTAACCCCTATAGTTCACAACTCCTATAATGAATAATATAACCAAAACACTTATAACCTTTAATGAATGACAATTATAATTGGTAACCTCGTACATAACCCATAACCATTATAGTCCTTATTCTTTAACCCATAATAACTTACACCTAACCCCTATAATCTATAACACCTATGACCTAACCTTTTAACCCCAAACATCTCACATTTATAACACCCAACTCATATAACCACATATGCATATAACCCTTAACACTTAATCCCTAACCCTCATAAGCCCTTACACTCATAACCCCTAATATTTATAACCTATAACCCTTAATCACATACCCTGTAACCCCTAACCTCTATCCTTCATAAAAATTTAATATTATAGTCCCCGAGCTCTATAATATGTAAGTGTTAATATAACCCATGTCTTTTATCATCCTTATTGTAAACCCTATAACACTTATGAGTGCCTAATCCTTAGAGTTTATATAACTCTTAACCCCTAACCTCAAAAACAATGAACCTTATAAGCTCTAACATATATAACCTATATCACCCTTCATACTTAGACCAAAAACCCCTAACCCCTATCATTATCTCATATATCCCTAACCATTGTAGCCCCAAAATCCCATATCACCCATAATCTTTATAAACCTTAACCACTAAAACCATAACATAGAGAAATGTGTCCCCCTATCATCCTTAATCCTTATAGCTCCTAGTTTATATACTCCAAATATAACCATAAATCCCTAATCTCTAATATATTACCAAAACACTATAAAAATTGACACAACTCATATAATAACTAAAATCCTTAGAATTTATAACCCTTACCCCCAAAGCAAACTACAATAACCCTTTACATGTAATTGTTATAATTTCTATAGTAGTTATCATATATATGTTCTATAACCCATATAACCCTTAAATATCATAACCCTTATATCCACTAACCAATGACACATATAATGGTTAAGTCCCATATCCCCTACCTTTAATCCTTAACCCTCATAAACCCTTATAACTGGAACCTTTATAACTCATAATATCTTTACCAATAAGCCCTAATATAACTCATAACCGCTAACATTTATAAATTTTAACCCTTATAATCCTTAATATAACTAGTAGCCCTTATAATCTCTAACTCTCATAACCCATAACAATTATACTCTACATCACCATTAACTCTTAATTCTTAGAACCCATATCTACTCATCCTTTTTATCCTTAGCTAACATAACCTGTAATTCTTATAAACCTTATGCCCTATAACCACTTAAATCTAACATCTATAACCCATAACACCTATAACTATTAACACATATAACCTTACTACCACTAATCCCTAAAATCTCTAATCCTTATAAATACTAAACTATAACTCTTATAATCATTAACCCTAACCACTATAGACCTCATAATCCCTATGACTACTTTCACCTCTAACCTGTAATAATTAGAAATGAACAACAATGACATGCAATTAATGATATAGCATTGAGTGAACCATGAAACCATGGGTTAATGTAATGAACAAATATAATAAACCATGTACAAAACACTAAGTAGATTCAAACCCTAGTAGAGATGGACTCAAAAATTGTATTCAATATTAGCTTCAAGTCAAGTGAATGCATGGTCCTTGAGTCTCTTTTATAGATAGTAGGGTTTGTAATTGACACACATAAATGTGACACATGTCCTAAAACCATAATTACATCTTAACTTTAATTTAACCTAAATAACTTATAATATGTGAGTTTATCACATCAAGTAATCCTTATATTCTACCATAACCCTTTTAACCATTAGAACACATCATTGATAAATGTTAACCCTATGTCATCTAAACCCTAAAACTAATAACTAGTATAATATCTAACCTTTATAACACTTGATATAACTCTGAACCCTAATAACCATCGATATAACTTGTAATAACCAAACCGTCTAACCTCTAAATATAAATACAATCCTTAACATTTATAAATTCTAACCCATATAACTACAACCCCTTATAACATATAACTCAAAAACTAGATAATTATTAACCCCTAATATAACCCCTAACCATATTCATAATCTTATAACCCCTTACATGTAATCCTTATAAACCCTAACCATGTTAACCTCTAACCTATCATATTTATAATCCCAATAACCCAAATAACTCCTTAACTCTGCAAGCCTTGTTAACCTTACCCACAACCCTCATAATCTCATGACTCTAAACCATATAATCATTATAACCCTTGACCTTTATAACCATTATCCTTTATAACCCTTAAACCCCAATCCATTTAATTCCATAATATTACTATGCATACCTATAATCCTCAATCCCTAACACTTATAACCCTTAACCCACATTAGAACCCCTAAGATAACCCTTGGGATCCCATATCATTTGTTACCGATGGTGACTATAACCCCTAACTAATGAATCATATAACCTTTAACTCCTAATTTTTAAAATCCTTATAACCCTTACCCTATGACACATATCAATTATATCCCTAATAACCACTTCCCTTATAACGTATTTTCCATATAACCATTATAATCCATATAAACTCTATCCCCTTTAGCCCTTAGCCCCAAATCTTAACCTAGTAAATGCTAATATAACCTAGTAGATGCTAATATAACCTCTGGACTCTAACCCTTACAACCTAATATATTTCTTGATATTTGTAAGTAATTATCCCTATATCACCCATAACCTTTAATCCCATTAACCACTTACACCTTTAACCTTAACACATATAACAGTTAACCATTAACACCTATACAGGGGTTAAATTTCACCATTAGGTTGATTTTCCATGGCTTTCCCCAAAAATTATTCACCAATTTTTGTTTTTTCTTTAAACAACTCCCTAAATTCTATAGGATAAATTTATTTAACTATTAAAAACCATCAATTTTTTTTATTGATTATATAATATCTTTAGAGCTTTGAATATTTTTCAAAAATAGGATAGAACACTTTGTAGTTAGCATTTTAAAAATTAGTAGTATTTGTCATGGTTTCTACACTTCAAGATAACTATGGATCCTTAAAAAAAAATCTACACCTATATTATTCGATAATCTCTAAGTCCCGCAATCGGTATCCCCACAAATCCTTTACCATTAATACTTATCCCTCTTACCACTATACTAACTAATATAACCCAAAACATTTATAACCTCTAACCAATAATTATTATTGGTAAACCCTAATATAACCCATAACTATTATAGTCCTAAACCCTTATATAACCCTAATATAACCCTAACCTTTGTCCTTTGTAAAATTTTATCTTATAGCATCCATGTTATATAACCCCTAAATCTTAATATAACCCGTAACCTTGATAATCCATAACATAAACCCTATAACACTTATGACTATCTAATCCTTAGAACCTAAATCACTTTTAACTTCTAATCATTAACATCAAGAACCCATAACCAGTGTAAACTCTAAGTGATGCAACCTTCATAACCCTTCATTTTTATACCACATGAAACCATTATAAATTGCAATTCATACCTCCCTTATATCCCTTAATTTTTAACTTGAATAATCCTTAACCTTTAACTACTATAACCCTAAACCTTATAAAATGTATCACAAAAATACCTAACTCTTACAACCCCTAATCCCAAACCCTTAAAATCCTTAACCACTCATATCTATAATCCTCAATGCTATAACCCTCCAATCCTTATGACCTTTATAACACCTAACATGAAACCTACATAACTCTTATAACTCCTATTATTCTTAATCTCAATATCCTTTACATGTTATATCCTTTAATCCATGTCAACCCTAAATCCTAACTCTTATAACCTCCCAACTTTATGGACTTTAAACATAAACCCTATAAATCTCATAATCCCTATCACTCCCTAGTATATCTAACCATTATAACTGATAAAATATATAACTACTAAGTCTTAACCTTAATAAACCATAACGCAATATATCCCTTAACACACAATCCTAATAACCCTAAACTCATAACCTATTTATTTTTTAACCTCTATAATCCTATTCATTTAACCCATATAACATACAACTCTTAACTCGTATCAACCTTAAACCTTATAACCCATGTCACCCATAATCTCTAAGATCTATATCTTCTAATCCATAGCCTTTATTCTTTAACTCGTATAATTGATATAATTCCTTGACCCATATTTCTCCTAACCCCTAACTCATAACCCATATGACCCTTAACCCATAAACCATATTACCACATTCCCTTATAACACCTAACCCTTATAACACCTCATCATACTTAGAATATAGCATGGAACACCTCTAACCAATAAAATCCCTAGCCTTTATAACCACAATTAATTACTAGAACTCATGAATTATAATTTTTATAACCCCTATAACACTTAGAATTGTAATCTTTATATCCACTAACCTATATAGTCATTACAATCCATTACCATATAAAAAGTAATCCATGTAACCCCAACCCCTAATCCCTAACCCCCGTAAAACTTTATCACTATAACCACTATAACCCTTGTAGAATTTAACCTATAAGCATTATAACCCATAAAATAAAATGTATAACCCTTAACCCTTTTAACCCCTAACATAACTACTAACCCTTCTAATCCTCGAGTCTATATATAACCCATAATCCCTAAATCCCTTAGCATACCCCCCAATTAACAATTTATGAATATCACCCTTAACTCCTTACACATATCTCCTAACCTCTATATGCTTAACCATTTACTCCTATAACCCTTAACCCTTGTAAATAATGTCATCATAACCACTGAACCCTTTAAACCCTAACACAATCTCAATAATCCTAAGCATAGAACCTATTTAACTATTAACCCCTATAATCATCTTCATCTAACCTATCTACTACTAAGTACTATAATATTTAGTTCTTATAACTCATAACTAGTATTACCCCTAACCCTTATCAACCTTAACCTATATAACACATGTCAACCCTAACGCATAACTAATAATGATTTTAACTCATGTCCCCCCTAAACCCTAACTCATAACCTCTATAATCATTAACCTTTAAACCATATGACCACTAACTCTTATACTACCTAACTCTTATAAACCCTAATATAAACCATAACATGTATACCTATGATATGCCATGTAATGCCTCTAACCCACAAAAACCCTAACCTCTGTAACCCCTAAGTCCTCATATAACACCTGATCTCTAATACGCATAACCACAAACCCTTATAACTTATAACTCCTAACCAATATAATCACTAACCCCTAAACCTATACTCTAATCCATTTAAATTTGTACCCATAACCCGTATAAGATTTTACCCATATCACTAATAACCCTTAAAACAATTAATCCATAAACCCTATAATATTTATCCCTAAAACCACATCCCCTAACCCTTAACCCCTATACCCCTAACTTTTGTATCCCCAAGTCCCATATCACCCATAATCTTTATAAACCTTAACTACTAAAATGATAACACAAAAAACTATTTTCCCTTGTATGCCTTAATACTTATAGCTCCTAGCATCTATACTCAAAATTTAACCCATAATCCTTAATCTCTTATATAAGCCATCAAACCTATAAAATTAGTATAACTCATATAATAACTAAAATCATTAGCAACTATAACACTTATCACCCTTGAACACAAATTAATATATGCCATTACATTTAACTACTATAAATGCTATAACAATTATCACATATTACTCATGACCTATAAGTTTTATAACCTATATAACACTTAGATAGTGTGACCCTTATATCCACCAACCAATAGATAGATTATAATCAGTGACAAATATAACATTAAGACTCAGAGCCCCTATTTCTAATCCATGCCCCCCTTAAAACCTTTTAATCACAACCTCTAGAACTCGTAACCTCTATAGCAATAAGTTGTAATATAACTCTTAACCCTTATAAGATTTAATATTACTACTAAGCCTTATATTCCCTAAGTATGAATACAACCCATAACCTCTATAACAAATAACATAACCCCTGTAACACTTATAGTCGATGTCACCCTTAACTCCTAACATCTCTAAATCATAATCCTTACCCATGACCCACATCAACTATAACCCATATAACCTATATAACACCAATAACAGCTAACCTTTTTATTCCTTGAGTATCAATATAACCCATAACCCTTATAAGATGTAACATAACCCCTATAAAACTTATAAATGATAGCACCCTTAAATCCTAACCACTATTACATAATTCCTACCCATGACCCGCATTAGTTATAACCGATATAACCCATATAACCCTTATAAGATGTAACATAACCCCTATAAAACTTATAAATGACAGCACCCTTAAATCCTAACCACTATTACATAATTCCTACCCATAACCCTCATTAGTTATAACCGATATAACCCATATAACCCTTCATGCTTAAAACCACAAACTACTTAAACCCATATAACCTTTCAAGCTTAAAACCACAAACCACTATAACCCCTAACCATTATAATGTGTAATCTCTAACTCTTATAACCCTTATCATTTATAATCTATATCACCTATAAACTTTAACTCTTATAACCCCTATCTACTCATTCTCATTTTCCTTGACTAACATAACCTAAAATTCTTATAACCCTTATTCCCTATAACCACTTAAATATAATATCTATAACCCCTAACACCCACAACTCTTAACTCCCATAACCTTATTACCCTTAATCTCTATAAATATTAACCCCTAACTCTCATAAGCAATAACCCTAACCATTATACATCATAGTACAATTTCTATCACCTCTAACCCTTATAACCTCTAGGACATATCATCGATAAATTCTAACCCTATATCACCTAAACCCTATAACTAATAACTTGTATTATATATATCCCTTATAACCCTTGATATAATTCATAACCCTAATAATCGTCAATATAACTTGTAACACACAAAATGCATAACATCTAAGTCCTAATACAATCTATAACTTCTAACCCATATGCCATTATTATAACTACAACCCTTTATAACTTATTAATCCAAACCCAGATAATTATTAAACCATAATATAGCCCTAACCATATCCATAATCCCTATAACCCTTACCTCTAATTCTTATAACCTCTACCCACTACCTCATATAAACCTTAACCCTTATACCTTGACCTATAAACCTTAATCACTAACCACTTTAACCTATAACCTATAACACCCATAATCCCAATACCCCCTTACCTCTACACCCTTGTTAACTTTATCCATAACCCTTGGAATCCCTTATCTCTAACACATATAATCCATATAACCCCTTACCCTTATAACCACTATTGTTTATAATCATCAACCCCTAATTCATTTAATTCCGTAATATTACTATGTAGTCAACCCTATAATCAACAATACCTTACTCTTATAAACCTTAACCCACATTATAGTTCCTAAACTAACCCCTAGGACTCTTATAAACTCTAACTCTTAAATCTCATATTTCCCCTAAACCTTAATGACTATAACCCCTAACTAATGACCCCTATAACCTCTAATTACTAATTTCTATAATCCTCATAACCCTCAACCCCTATGGCACATATCCATTATATCTCTAATAACCACTAACCCTTATAGCCCATATGTCATATAACCATTATAATACTTGTAAACCCTATCCTATATAACTCCTAACCCATTAAATGCTAATACAACCCCCCAACTCTAACCCTTAAAACATAATATATTTCTTGATCTTTTTCATCAATAACCCTTGTATCACCCATAACCTCTAGTCCTATTAACCACTTTTACCTTTAACCTTAACACATATAACTCTTAACCATTAACACATATATTATTTTATAAACCCTAAGTTGAATAATCCATATAACCATTAACACTTTATCATTAGTGACTTGTACCCCCTTACCATTGTACCATTTAACCTATCTATATTACATTAATCTCTTTAACCTCAACAAATATAACCCGTAAAAACCTAACCACTTACCCATATTATTGTTAACCCTTATAATTAGATTTCATAGAAACCCTTGGCCTCGTTAAACCATAACCTTTATAACCCCTAACCCTTATAGCATGTAACCCCTATATCAACTAATATAACCTAAAACACTTAGGCCTTATAATTAATAACATCTATAATTGCTAATGATTATTGATGCCATTTTTTATACTAATAATTTGACTCGAGTCATGAGTTTGATCTTGGATTAGAATGAATACTAGATAACACATGCAAGACCAATGTGTTCCTCATCCCATAAGTTCAAGAGATACAATCGCAATTCCATGCCTCTTAGGTTACTCTTAGATAAGCAAAGGAAATGGTCAAAACAAGAGGTAGAGCATGTGGTTTAATTTGATGCAATGCACAAAATCATACTATCTTGACATACATCGATGACTATCTCATAACAGGACTACACTCAAAGGCATACATGTGTTGCATGGCTATCATTAGCTTAATTTAAGTGACTCAACTAACAAAGGAGGATGAGATACACTAAGTGACTCAATCGACAAAGGAGGATGAGATACATTAACCTCTATAATCTTGATCACATCTAATAGGTCAAACCCCCTTATAGTACCTAACCACTATAACTTTTAATCTTTATAACCCCTAACCTATATTAACCTTAACCCATATAATCCTTGTAAAGTCCTAACCCTTAATATATGTAGTTGTTAATCCTTAAACCTCTAATCACTAACAAGTATAATTGTTATAACACATAGGTCACCCATTTCCCTTGACCCCTAACTTGTAACATTTTTAATCTTTAACACTTAAAACATGTTTTCTCTAACTTTTATAATACATGACCCTTATAAAACATAACCCCTATACCACTAATATATCACGTAACACCTACCCCTTAAACCCCTAACATTTGTAACCAATAAGTCCTCATACAACACCTAACCTCTAACATGTATAACATGTAACCATTATAACCAATAAAATATATCATACCTTATAACCTATAACTCATAAACCATATAATATTTAACCATGATATAACCCCTAACCATTGTAAACACTTACCCTTAAGAGATTTAATCCATATAACCCCTAACCCTTATCAGTGTTAACCCATATAAACCCTAACACTAATAACACTTAATCCATTATTCCTATTACATATAACCTATATAATCCTTACCCCCCTAACCCCTAACACTTAACTCTTATATCTTATATATCCCATATTACCCTTAACCCCTATACATCTTAACCAACAACACTAAAAACATTTAACCTTCATAAACATTAATCTGTATAACCCATAGACTCTATCATATAAATATAAACATTAATCCCTAAATTGTGTTATAAATCCTAACCCCTAGCATAACTCCTATAATGCCTACAAAGCTCAAAACGTGTAACCCATAATATCTAAACAATATAACTCATACAACCATTAATTCCTAGAACTCATGAATTATGATTTGTATATCCCTTATAACACTTAAATAGTATAATATTTATACCCACAAACTGTATATTCATTATAATCCAGGATCCATATAATAATTAAGCCTTATAAACATGACCCCTGTAAAACCTCATAACTATAACCCATATAACATTTAATCTATAAATATTATAACCAATAGGATAAAATTCATAATCATTAACCCTTTTAATCACTAACAAAATCGTTGACCCTTATAATCCCTAAGTCTTAATATATCCTATAACTGATACAACTCTTAACATATCCCCTATAACTCATCAAACCTAACCCTTATAACACATGTAACCCTTAACTCCTATCATGTATATCACCCTTAAAAACGATCACTTATATCTCCTAACCCATATAACCCTTAACCCATATAAATACTTTTACCCTAACCCATAACCCCTTTAAACCTTAACATATATAACCCCTAACCACTATGAATCCTAATCCCTATAGTTCACAACTCCTATAATGAATATTATAACCAAAACATGTATAGCCTTTAATGAATAACTACTCTAATTATTAACCCCATACATAACCCATAACAATTATAGTCCTTATCATATGACTGTTATAACCCTAAATTGCACCATACATGCATACCTGGCATCTGGCCATCTTACTTATTATTTTTTCCAAGCCAACATTGAACAACTCTTCTTAAGAACACTATTTTTGAAGATGCACGCGTCCTGCACCACTATTGCCTGCATACGTATGCTAGTTGCACCATTACAGCCCACGTATACCCACAAAAGTTGCAAAAAAAAAAAAGTTGCAAGGGATTCGTTGAGATTACGGGCTATTGGGTAGTTTCCCAACTAATCCACTGCCTATAGCCCGTCACCCAACCAAATAACCATCATTTTTTCATATAAAAGGAGGTGTTTGGGTCTCATTCCAAAGAGAAACATAGCTACAGTGAAACTCTACCCATTTCACTTTCCCCCTTGCCCCAAGAATTTGCAGCCACATTGTGATTTTTGAGCCAGAATTCCTTATTCTCGCCTTTTTCCTCATTCATAAGCCTATGCCCATTCTCTAGAGAGAAGTCTGAGAGAAGAAGGATATGTGGAAGTAGTTGGAGATTGGTGAAGAGGATCCCAGGACCGGGTTCAAGGAGCAGTCATTGATCTCATTTTGTAAGTGACTTTGTGAGATTAATATAAAGAAGTACGTTTTTCATCCCGCCGTATGATGTGTTCAATCTTCATGTTTGATTTACATTTTGTTATGGCATTTAACCCACTAATTCGTATATAATATGCATGTTCGTAGTTTCTTGTTTGTCTTTTGGTGAATGCAGGTTAGACTAGGGAGGAGACTTGCAGTCAAGAAGCGACTGAATGCAAAAGGATCAACATTGGACGCGGAGTTTAAGGTAAGACTATTGGATCCATATACTTTGTATTTTATGCATGAATGTGGGGTATTGTCGGGATATTTGTTAAAAGTAGGAGACTTTAGACAGTTAGCTTTACATGCACAATTGAACCCTAGTGTAGTCCATAGGGGGGTTTTCCCACTACAGCAGAATTGGTGACCATACTGGGGAACCTCTAGGGTTTTTAGGGGATGTTTTTGGGTGTTTTAATTGGTTTAATTACCTCTTTGAGTTCTTTGTAAGTTTCTGAGTCTTTAAGGGATTATGGTTTGCAATACCAGTACTCCCTGTCTGGTTAGCTTGACTGTTAATTTTCTTTTTGGGAAGTTACAGAGGTGTACGCGGCCTGTAGTGGGTCTGCACACATACATGCGCGCCCTACCTTTGGACAGGTCGCGTACATATGCAGGTTGCTTAATTGTCAGTAGCGTGCCTGTGTCAGGAAGATTTTTTCTTAAGAATGGGTAGTCAACCTCTTCCCTGATTGAAGTCATACTTCTCAGGGGTTTCTTGATCTAGTACTGGTCTCTGTTGTTATAGTATTTAGCTTAGGTTTGACGTCAGTTTGCTTGTCTTTTTTAAAAAAAAGATTTCTTGTGTTTCGTAGCCTTTTTTAACTTATTTTTAGCTTGAAATTTTAAGAAAAATGAGTTGCATTTTAAAAAATAATAATAATTCATGAATCATATATTCATCATTTTCTTTTATAATCTTTTGTTACCTCTACTTTGATTGGAAGAAAGCATAAAAAAAAAACTTAGCTTGTTAGGTCTCTTTCTTTCTTGGCATCTACTTTGCATTGTTATTTGAAAAAGAAAAAGAAATTAGCATAGTGTTGTGTTTTCTTCTCATCTTAAAAGCATTTCAAAAGAGAAAATAAGAAATATAATCCTTCTTTTCTAGTGTTCTTATAAGTTTCATTTTCTGCAAGAGTCTTAACAACGTTAGTTTCACTATCGCACCCCTTTTGAGTAAATCAAGCCTTAAAAAGAACGCTAATTAAAATCAATTAGACTTTATGTTTGTAGGGTCCATCAACTAGTCTAGGCTAGAGCCTTGATTTATGTTGGAGAGGAAACTCTTCAAGGCTTATAAACAAACATTGGAGTCAGATTTAGGGAGTGTTAAAGTCCAGTAAACATGAAATTTATCCGGGACCCCCATCTAACACAGGGGCTAAACACGAGGTCGCGTGCGGAAAGGTAGCGGAGATAACCCCTCCAAAGTCGGACCAAGCGTAGTGGGGAATGCATATTGAGGACTTGTCGTGGGATTTTTTTGGTTGCATTTGCCTACAGATCTTCATGGACCCCAAATCCATTCGGGATCCTCAGTTGTCTTCCAGACCACTTACTTCTAATACCCTTGGTAGGTTTCGGGCCTAGTTACCCTTCTCATTACGGTCCACCCGACTGTCAACTGTACCCGCCTAGTGATTGTTCGCAAGATGGCAACTTAGTTGTTGTTATTTTAGGGACTTACATAGGTGAATGTGGGGGTATACCGCAGTGCCTATGGTAGACGTCGGGCCACGCTTTGTAGAGAATGCCTGGAGGGTGCTTCCATGTTCGAGTTTCACTTGCACCGGTAAGTTGCTCTAGTGTTGGCTGGCGTAACTGTTCTTCCCACTAGTTAGTCATTTGCTTGATTTTCCTTTAGGAATTTTTAGTGTGTGCTCTCTGCTCTATAGTTTTCCATAGTGAGTTAGTCATTCATTTCTTTGGGTCTCTGACCTAGGGTGGTAGATCGCCCACTCTGTCGGTCGTAAAGACTTTTCGGTCTTTCGCTTAGAAACGTGGAGCCGCCTCTTTATAGGCATTGTTTTGATAACACTAGTTCATCGGAGTCAGTGCACAAGACTTTTATGTACTTGAAAGATCCTACAGGGGGAGAACTTGTGCATAAGATCTTCATGGCTAAATTTCTCGATGATACCAACCAAGGAACCCCTTCACAAGGGAATTCTTGTGATTTTCCTTTCTTCGGAAACGTTGGTGTCTCTTTGATGGCCACTTTGTACATTCCTGGGTTGAATGTGGGATTACCGGTTTGGTTGGGTACCATTTCAAATGTCTCAAATTCTCTTGATGCTTCTCAGTTAAGAACCTTATGTCATGGGCACCATGTTGATGTTCCTTCGTCAGCAAAGTCTTATCCTCCTCCTTCTCCTATCTCTGGTGAAAGTATAGTTACTAGTAACCAGAAGTCTAAACGAAGTAGAAAGAGGAATAATAAGAAGAAGAAATCACCAACCTCTGTGAGTCATGCTGGAGATAGGTTGTCAACCTCTGTAAGTCACGTTGAAGACCAGCACCCAACCTCTACAAGTCATGCTGGGGTAAAACACCCACCCTCTGCAAGGCATGTTGGGGGGGAAAGTCCAGTCACTGCTAGTCATATTGGTAATAGGTCTGTAGCCTCTGAAAGTCATGCTATCGACCCATCACTGACCTCTACAATTCATGTTGGATATGCACAACTAGCCACTGCTAGCCATGCAGGGTGCATTGATTCTATTGAGAAACCTAGACAGATAGGACATAATCCTAAGTTCCCTTGTAATCTTTGCAAGGGAGATCACCTTACTCATTTGTGCCCTAGCATTCCAGAGGTACAAAGATTGTGGTCCATGTCTGAAAGCTCTTCTAATCTTGAATCTTCTAAGGTTTCCTCACAGTCTATTCAGCCATTGGTTGAGAAAGTGGTCATGTTGATGCAGTCATCGGCTGATCCCAATCATCTTTTGGGGGGTGAGGTGCCTTTAGACCATGTAGTCTTACAACATATTCATCCATTGGTTGAGAAAGTGGTCATGTGGATGCAGTCATCGGTTGATCCCACTCCTCTTTTGGGGGGTGAGGTGCCTTTAGACCATGTAGTCTCGCAGCCTATTCAGCCATTGGTTGAGAAAGTGGTCATGTCGATGCAGTCATCGATTGATCCCACTCCTCTTTTGGGGGGTGAGGTTCCTTTAGACCATGTAGTCTCACAACCTATTCACCCATTGGTTGAGAAAGTGGTCACGCGGATGCAGTCCTCAACTAATCCCACTCTTCTCTTGGAGAGTGTCGAGTCTACCAAAGTGGTCATGTCGATGCAGTCCTCAATTGATCCCACTCTTCTATTGGAGAGTGTCGAGTCTACCAAAGTGGTCACACCGATGCAGTCTTCGTCTGATCCCACTCTTCTCTTGGGGAGTGATGTGTCTACCAACTATGTTTTTAGAATTTCTAGTTCAGTACTTTCAGAACAAGGGGGAATTCCACTTGTTTTGAGTACACCCCCTCCAAGCCCTAGGATGGTTTCCTTTGATTGGAATGATCTTGTTGAACCTTGTCTTCCTTCTTCTACACCTTTTCAAATAAGGGTTGAAGTTAATTCAACAAACATTTAGCGATGTATTATGGATGAAGGAGCCTCTGCAAGTATTTTATCCTCCTCGTTTTGGAAAGTCTTGGGATCTCTCGAGCTTGTGTCTGCTTCACATGAGTTGTTGGCTTTTGACAGACATCCTAGTGAATATTTGGGGGTTCTTCCTCAGTTTCCTATCTCGTTAGGTGGGAAGACTATCCTTGTTGATGTTATAGTGATGCAAGGCCTGTTAGATTTCAATATGCTTCTCGGGCGTTATTATGTATATGATATGAACATTGTGGTGTCTACACTCTTTCGAGTGATGCATTTCCCTCATAATGGAAGCATTGTCACTATCACCAACTGGCATCTGATAATCACCATCCTAATTCAGTGTTAGTTTAGGCTTCCCCTTTATATGTTCCTAGTGTTGTGTAGACTCTACCCCACCACAGGTTAATTATGTGGCATCTTACCCTCAATGTTCAATTGCTTCTAAGCAGGAACCTATGCAATCATGTTTTCCTTCTCAAGACTTGGTCTCAACAATTGATCCATTGGTTTATCCAATGGGGGCATGGGAGCCCTTTCTTCCCCCTCTTGGTCCAAGTGATCTTGAGTCTCCTTCTGAGTTTGATCTCATTGTTTGTAGATCCTCAAGCCCTCATGCTTGTGATTCTTCATTGATAGACTCTGCCAATCCTAGCCAGAGCCTCCATCGTCACATGGAATATGGTCAGTTTACTTCACCCTTTGGAACTGTCGACCCTTTCTTGCGTGATTTCTCAAATTTTGAATTGCCTTCAGATGAGGCTATCCTTAAAGCCATGACTATGATTTCTATACCGTGGAAAGACTTACACCGTGGTTTTTATTTTCTTCCCTTTTAGGAGACTTTCCAAGTTGACTATCGAAGAGACTCTTGGTCTAAGCCTAATAGTGGGCTCTACCTGAACCAGTTTCATACATGAGTCATAGCCCCCTAGATTCTTCTTTAATCCCTTTTTGGACTCTCTAAACATGAAAAGATTCATGAGCGATCTTGTTTTCATTCACGCTTGCCAAACTAAAACTTGAAGGCACGTTTGTTCGACAGTAGTTTACCCCTTTTTCGGTCTAGATGGGCAATTGTACGAACAAAGGTATACTCTAGGAACTTCGGTTCACTAGAAGAGTATTCTCAGGTATAAGTTTAACCATTTTTCAGGCCTGAGGGACTAAATTTACGAAAAAGGAGCCCCTACGGTGTCCATAGTTAAGCTCTTTTCAGACTCCCTAAAATTGAAAAGATTGTTGAGTGACCTTGTTCCTTCACACTCGCTAAAATGGTCCAAAAGAACATCCCCTACGGAGTCCATAGTTAAGCTCTTTTCAGAATCCTTAAAATTGAAAAGATCGTCGAGTGACCTTGTTCTTTCACACTCGTTAATTGGTTCAAAAAAACATCTATTGGCATGAGTTTACCCCTTTTTCCAGCTTATAGATTAAGGAGGAAAAAGGTACACCTCGGGAGATTCGTCTCGCCGGGAGAGTTCTCCTCAGTAAATTTCACCTTTTTCGGGCTAAGGAGACTAAATCTAGAAAAAGGCAGCGAGTCCATAGTTAAGCTCTTTTCAAACTCCTTAAAATTGAAAACATTGTCGAGTGATCTTGTCTTTGTCACACTCATTAAAATGGTTTTGAATAGACGTCTTTTCGGTGCTAGTTTATCCCTTTTTTGAGCTGACTAGACTATCTTTGAAAAAGGTTCCCCAGTGGAGTCTTCTTTTATGTTTTTTAAGACTCTCTAAAAATGAAAAACCACTAAGCTTACCTTCTCTGGGCTCGTTTAAAATTACATTGAAGGACGTTATCATTGTGTCTTATTAATCGCATTTGCATCTCTACGTATTTGGCCTAATGTCGACTCCATGTTGCTCTCAACTTAACCTTTGAAGCATGCCTTATACGCAAGCCTTGTAGCACTTTTCCTTTGCGTCTTGACACCTTGACCCATGGAGGAATTTTCCCGAGTGTCCTATCCCTGCACATGTCTCCTTGCTCTAAGAATTAGTGTGTTCCTTGCGCTTGGAACTAGTATGCTTTCGACACTCGTTCCTCCTTTGTAACATAGCATTCTTTTATTCTTTTTCAAGCTCTCCAAAATATTGAAAAAGACAAAAAAATCAAATATACCCCAAAAAGAGGATGGGAAAAGTATTTTCTTTTTATGGCAGCATAGTGATTCACCCTTGGAAAAATCACATCCTTCCATTTGTTCATCAATATTTGGGATTTAATATGACCTTAGGAAGTTGTTCACGTAATATAGAGTTGTTTCCTCCTCCATTTGGTTATCCTTCCAAACATATGGAGAGTTTGTGTTGCCTCCTGCATCGTGAACTTATGTCAATGTCATGTTGCATGAGTCTGATAATCAGTTGTGTTATTTTCCAAGGGAAGTTTTACCCAACTTGAGTCGACCTTTCTACAGTTTGTCTCTTGCCCTCATGCCCGGCCATGCCGAAATTCCAATCAAATCTTTGCTCAAAATCATTGAAGTTCTCTATCTGATCACCGAGGTCCTCTTGTATGTTCCCTGACGAGTCGTCGAAGACATCTGGGTAGTGAATTCGTACACTCATATTACACTCCTACCCGAGTTTTGAAGATCTTGAAGTTGTTGCTCAAGCTCTGAAGGCCTCATCTCCAGCCATCATGCATCGTTGGCTTCTTGAAGATGGATACTATACAAGTATATATTTGATTTTGAGATGTAGATCTGTTTTGTATTTCTCATGGCTACACTTTATATAGTTATATGACATGGATCTGCAGTGTATTTGATTGGCATCCATGATTTATTTCATCTTGAGCATGGGTATGCCCGCCTCGGTGAGACAATTGTTATTTTGCAGATGTCACCTCCCAAACTATGGTCCTGGGCTCACTCGCTTCATACATTGGTGAAGATTTGTAATGTATTTAGGCCATCATATGCTCTTCTAACCTCACACATTAGGGGGCATCTGTTATAACCCTAAATTGCACCATACATACATACATGGCATCAGGCCATATTACTTACTATTTTTGCCAAGCCAACATTGAACAACTCTTCTTAAGAACACTATTTTTGAAGATGTGCATGCCCTACACCATTATTTCCTACATATGTACGCTATTTGCACCATTACAGCCCGCGTATACCCACAAAAGTTGCAAAAAATAAAAATTTGCAAGGGATTCGTTGAGATTACAGGCTATTGGGTAGTTTCCCAACTAATCAACTGCCTATAGCCCATCACCCAACCGAATAACCATCCTTTTGTCATATAAATGAGGTCTTGGGTCTCATTCCAAGGAGAAACATAGCTACAGTGAAACTCTACCCATTTCACTTTCCCCCCTTGCCCCAAGAATTTGCAGCCACATTGTGAGTTTTGAGCCAGAATTCCCTATTCTTGCCTTTTTCCTCATTCATAATCCTATGCCCATTCTCTAGAGAGAAGTGTGAGAGAAGAAGGATATGTGGAAGTGGTTGGAGCTTGGTGAAGAGGAGCCTAGGACCGGGTTCGAGGAGCAGTCGTCGATCTCATTTTGTCAGTGACTTTGTGAGATTAATATAAAGAAGTACTTTTTTCGTCCCGCCATATGATGTGTTCAATATTCATGTTTGATTTACATTTTGTTATGAAATCTAACCCACTAATTCATATATAAGATGCATGTTTGTAGTTTCTTGTTTGTCTTTTGGTGAATGCAAGTCAGCCTTGGGAGGAGACTTGCAGTCGAGAAGCGACCGAATGCAAAAGGATCAACATCGGACGCAGAGTTTAAGGTAAGACTACCGAATCCTTATACTTTGTATTTTATGCATGAATGTGGGGTATTGTCAGGATAGTTGTTAAAAGTAGGAGACTTTAGATGGTTAGCTCTGCCTTCATGATTGAACCCTAGTGTAGTCCATAGGGGGGTTTTCCCACTATAGCAATGACCATAATAACTTACACCTAACCCATTTAACCCTTATAATCTATAACCCATATGACCTAACCTTTTAACCCCAAACATCTAACATTTATAACCCCCAACTCATATAACAGCGGATGCATATAACCCATAACACGTAATCCCTAACACTCATAATCCCTTACACTCATAACCCCTAATCTTTATAACCTCTAACCCTTAATCTCATAACCATGTAACCCCTAACCTCTATCCTTTATAAAGAGTTAATATTATAGTCCAAAAACTCTACAATCCCTAAGTGTTAATATAACCCATGTCCTTTATCATCATGTTCGTAAACCTTATAACACTTATGAGTGCTTAATCCTTAGAATCTATATCACTCTTAACTCTTAACCCCTGACATCAAAAAACCATGACCCTTATAAGCTCTAACCTATATAACCTTTATAACCCTTCATCCCTAGGCTAAAAACCATAATCATCCTTAATCAACAACTCCCTCAATTCATTACTCTTATATACCTTAGTACCTAACTTAAATAAGGCTCCATTCTAACCCTAAACCTTATAAAATGTATCATCCATAACCACTAACTCTTACCACCCCTGATCTAGAAACAACTTTATAACCCTCGTATGTATAATCCCTATTGTTATAACCCCCTAATCATATGACCCCTTATAAATCCTAGACCTAACCTATATAACTTCTAACTCTTATAACCCATATTATTGTTAATCTCTATATCTGTTAATCCACGTCAACTATAACTCCTAATCGTTATAACCTTGAACCCTTGCGGATTTTAATTATAAACCCTAAAAAGTGTTTATTTTAACCTTGTACGATATTTATTGCAAACAGATTTTCAGTAAAAGAATAGAAAAGATACAATAACAAATACAAACATTACACAAATATTTTTCCCCTGGAAACCCAAACCGGGAAAACCAACATATTCTATATTCATTCATAGTGATACATTGTTTAAAATACAATATACATATAGGAGCCAGCAGCATCCAAAACCCTAACCCAATGACCTGGATTAGTCAACAACCCTAATTCCTTAACCGGAAATATAAAACCATTGGCAAAAACCATGTGTCGAAAAACCGCTCAACAATGGACACGAAAATCGAGGCAACACAAAAAATGAGACAAAAATGTGGCATGTTTCCCGAGGCAAAAAAAATATAACTACTCGTGCAAAGAATATAACACATACCCAACATTCTCCCACTTGTTGTTTTCTTTGCATACATGGGCTTACAAGGTTAAGTAGTCAACAATCCAGGGCAACAATGCCCATGGATCCTCTACACCAAGAGAACTTCTCAGTCCTCACAGATTTTGTTAATGAATCTGCAACATTCTTCAAAGTTTCCACCTTCATCAGAAATACTTTTTTTTCTTCAACTATGTCTCTCACAAAGTGATATTGAATATCAATATGATTTGTCTTTGAATGATAAGTTGGGTTCTTCGCCAAAAAAATTGCACTCTGACTGTCATAATCTATCCTTACATCTTTTTGTACAAAACCAATACCTGAACACAATCTTTGGAACCATATTGCTTCCTTACTTGCATGAGTGGTTGCCATGTATTCAGCTTCTGTAGTTGAAAGTGCCACTACAGCCTATCTTTTGTTCATCCAACTTATTGCTCCTCCAAATAGGTTAAACACATACCCACTTGTAAATCTCCTACGATCCAGATCTCAAGCCCAGTCTGCATATACAAAGCCATGTATATTCAACACTCTATCCAATCCAAGAATTCCTTGGTAGCACAATCCATAGCTAACAATGCCACGCAAATACCCTAAAACCCTTTGTATTGTTGTCTAATGCTCCTTCCCTGGTTTTGACATATACTTGCTCAAAACTGCCATTGCGTGTGCAATGTCTGGTCTAGTACAGACCATTGTATACATCAAACTGCAAATTACACTCGCATATGGAACATGAGACATGTCCTCCTCCTCTTCCTGTGTCTTGGGACACTGATCCACAAATAACTTTACACCAACAGGAATAGGAACCTTGACTCATTTACATTCCTGCATTTTAAACTTTTTCAATATTGTCTCGACATATTTTCTTTGATTTAACCATAGTTTCCTCCTTTTCCGATCTCTTCTGATTTCCATTCCCAAAATGAAATTTGAAGCATAGAGATCCTTCATGTCAAATTTAGAGGACAACTGAGATTTCACATCCTAGATAATCTCCTTGTTGTTTCCTATTAGCAACATGTCATCCACATACAAGACCAAATAAATGAAATGATCACCCATTAATTTAAAATACAAACAATGATCCTCTTTGCTTCTTTTGAAGCCAAGTCCAACATATAAGTATCATATTTTTTATACCACATCCTTGGTGATTGTTTCAAACCATACAGGGACTTTTTCAGCTTGCATATCAGCTCCTTCTTTCCCTTCACAGCAAATCCTTCCAGCTGCTTCATCTAGATTTATTCTTCCATGTCCCCATGTAGGAATGTTTTCTTCACATCCATCTATTCTACTTCAAAATCAAATGCAACAGCAACAGATAACAAAAATCTTATAGAGGTTAACTTGGAAACAGGGGAAAAAATCTCACCAAAATCAATTCCCTCGACCTAGGAATAACCCTTTGCTACTAACCGAGCTTTGTATTTCTCCACTTTTCCTTCTGCATTCATCTTCTTTTTAAATACCCATTTGTTGCCAATGGGATTTCTTCCAGTGGACAACTCCACTAGATCCCAAGCCTCATTCTTATCCAAGGCTACCATTTCTTCATCCATGGCCTTTTTCCATATATTTCCATCCTTTGAATCCACTGCCTCCCTGAAATTTCTAGGATCATCATTAGTAATAGACAAAGAAAAATTTCAACAGAAATCAGATGGAGTATACATTTTCAGTAGCCTTCTTTCTCGAACCGATCTCCTCAATACTGGAGTATGAGGATCTTCTTCTTCCGATTCTTGTTTTTTTGTAGACTCTTATTCATCATCCTTTAAATCAAATTCTATTTTCTCTGGTTCTTCTTTACTTGGTAGGACTTCCTGTTTAACAACATCCTTTATTTCTCTAAATACCACATCTCGACTATACACTACCTTCTTAGTTTATGGGTTCCAAAACTTATAACCTTTGAGACCATTTTTATATCCAATAAAGATACACCTTTCAACCTTCTTATCCATCTTACTCGTGTTTTCCTTTGGAACATGAACATATGCATCATAGCCAAATACCTTGAGATGTGTGAGAGAAGTTTTCTTAACAGTCCATACCTCTTGTGGATTCTTGTCATCCAGCATTGATGAGGGTGATCTGTTGACCAGGTAACATGTAGTACCCACTACCTCTGCCCAGAATTCTTGCCCCAACCTGGCACCACTGAGCATGCACCTTTATTTTTTCATATGTGTCTTGTTCATCCTTTATGCAACTCCATTATGTTGAGGTGCATATGGAGTAGTCTTCTACCTTGCTATACCGCACTTCTTACAAAATTCTTCAAATTCATTCCCGCAGAACTCTCCACCATTATTTGTCCTCAACACCTTAATTCTTCTCTCTGTTTGATTCTCAACAAGAGCCTTGAACTCTTTAAACCTGTCAAAGACTTCAGATTTCTTCATGAGGAAATATATCCAAGTATTCCTTGAGAAGTCATCTATAAATGAGACATAGTACACATATTTTCCCAATGATGGGACCGAGAAAGGTCCAAAAGCATCACTATGAACTAGCTGTAAAATTCCTTCTACCCTCATTGCACCAGAGGGGAATCTTACCCAATTTTGCTTCCCATATACACAATGTTCACAGAAATCAAAATACAGAGAGAGGTTAGACATACCTTCAACCATAACTTTACCATGTAGTAGTCGAAGACCCTTCTCTCCGATATGCCCTAGTCTTTGATGTGACAGCATAACCTTTTCTCCAGAGACTGTAGGATTTCTTTCTCCTTCAACTCCAATATCAGGAAAAATGGAACTATTACACCCATAACTAATAGTGCTTCCTTGCAGCTTATACTGAGTTCCAAACGGAACTCCCTTCAGTAACACCATTTCTCCTCGAACCATCATGTAGGTTTCCTTTTCAAATATTGTTTTTACCCCTGCATCGTCCATGTTGCTTACAGAAATAAAAAATTTGGCCAAACATTGGATGTGAAGAACACCAGGCGGTGTTATAATCCTTCCATCTATGAGCCTCAACTTGACTTTTCCTATTCTTATGATTCTAGCTTTAGAATCATCACCTAAGAAAACATTACCTCCATCATACCTTTCATATTTTCAAAACCAATCCCTGTGGAGAGTCATATAAAATGATGCACCAAATTCAACCAACCATGCCTCATGATCTGCATGTGTGCTTAAAGAATCCAAGTACACATCCCCTCCTTCTTCCTTGGAGGTCTTTTCTTCTGTAGAAGGATATTCTTCATATCCCTTCTTTTTCTCAACTTTGGATCTACACTGCTTCTTGTAGTGCCCTTCTTTTCCACATCTCCAACATACCTTTACAAAATTTCTGGGAGATTTAGATCTACCCTTAGACTTAGATCTCCCACTTGAGAACTTAGATCTATTTATTTCCTAGGAACGTCCTCTTGCAAATAATGTGTATGTGATTTGTCCTTCCATATTATTTTTTCTCATCTCCTCTGACAACAAGGATGAGACCACTTCATCAAACTTCAAGGCAGTTGTATTACTACCTATGGCCACAACCAGATTATCCCATGAGTCTGGTAAAGAACACAGTAAACTGATACATTTATTTTCATCTAAAATTTTAATCTCAACAGATACTAACTGACTTACCATAGTATTGAAGGCGTTCAAATGCTTTTCCACCAAGTCTCCATCTCTCATCCTCAGGTTATACAGCTTCTTTCTCAGGAATAGTTTATTTACTAGGGACTTAGATTGATACAACTTCCCCAACTTATCCCATAAATCCTTGGTTGTAGCTTCCTCTGACACATTCAGTAATATTGAATCTGAGAGACACAGTTGGATTGTGCTCTTTGCCTTCTGATCCAACTTTTTCCAGACATTTGTTGAAGTTCTTGTAGGTGCAGTACCTAGATCTACCGTGATCCACTGATCTCTTTCCACCAACAGATCTTCCATCTTGAGCTTTCACGGCTCAAAAAAATTCCCACTAAACTTCTCGATCTCCATTTTCGAATTGCTTGCCATTTCTTTTCACCTAAAAAATCAATACCACAGATCTCCCACTATAACAAGGCTTATCACAGTCTCGAGCCAAACCCTTGACCATAAAAGCATCCCTCTGAAGCCAACAAAGCTCTGATACCAAATGTAGATTTTAACCTTGTACAATATTTACTGCAAACAGATTTTCAGTAAAAGAACAGAAAATATACAATGGCAAATACAAACATTACACAGAGATTTTTCCCCTGGAAACCCAAACCAGGAAAACCAACATATTTTATATTCATTCATAGTGATACATTGTTTACAATACAATATACATATTGGAGCCAGCGGCATCCAAAACCCTAACCCAATTACCTGGATTAGTCAACAACCATAATTCCTTAACTAGAAATAGAAAACCATCGAAAAAAACCATGTGCTAAAAAACCACTCAACAATGGACACAAAAATCGAGGCAACACAAAAATGAGGTAAAATGTTACACATTTCCCGAGGCAAAAAAAAGTGACACTACTACTCGTGCAAAGATTATAACACATACCCAACAAAAAGATCATAATATTTATAACACCTAACACATCAAAACATTGTAACCACTATTATCTATCACTCCTAAGACCTAATATTTATAAAATATAACCCATTATATCCATTAAACACATAATCTTAATCATCCTAAACAGTTAACCTATTTAACTACTAACCTCTATAATTATATTCATCTCACCTATCTAACCACTAACCCTTATAATATTTAATTCAAATAACCCATAACCATTATAACCCCTCACCCTTATCAAACTTAACCCCTATTGATAACCCCTATAATGCATGTCATCACTATCCCATAATCTTATAACCCATTTTACCCCTAACCCCTAACTCATAACCCTTATAGCCATTAACCCTTAAACCATCTTACCACTCAATCATATAATACCTAACTCTTATATTCCTTAACATAGTGTGTAACACCTCGAACCCTTATAATATTAATCTTAATAATCCTAAACAGTTAACTTATTTAACTATTAACCTCTATAATCATATTTATCTCACCTATCTAACCACTATCCCTTATAATATTTAATTCATATAGCCCATAACCATTATAACCTCTCACCCTTATCAGAATTAACCCCTATTGATAACCCCTATAATGCATGTCATCACTATCCCATAATCTTATAACCCATTTCACCCCTAACCCCTAACTCATAACCCTTATAGCCATTAACCCTTAAACTATCTTACCACTCAATCATATAATACCTAACTCTTATATTCCTTAATATAGCATGTAACACCTCGAACCCATAAAATCACTAACCTTTGTAACACATAAGTCCCTATATAAAACCTAATATCTAACACCTAACCATTAATTCCTAACTTGTATAAGCGTTAACCCCTAAACTTATTCTCTAACCCCTCTAAATCCATAACCCCTACAACCTCTAACCCATATCACATGTAACCCTTAAAAAACTTAATCCATAACCCTAACCCTTATAATATTTATCCCTTAAACCCCTAACCCCTATCACTTAACTCATATATCCCTAACCATTGTGTCCCTGAAATCCCATATCACCCATAATCCTTATAAACCTTAACCACTAAAACCATAACATAGAAAAATATGTTCCCCTATCATCCTTAATCCGTATAGCTTCTAGTTTCTATACTCCAAATATAACCATAAATCCCTGATCTCTAATATATTACCAAAACCATATAGAATTTATACAACTTATATAATAACGAAAATCCTTATCATTTATTACCCTTATCACCCTCAAAAGCATATTACAATAACCCATTACATGTAATTGTTATAATTTCTATAATAGTTATTTTGTGTGTGTGTGTGTGTGTGTGTGTGTGTGTGTGTGTGTGTGTGTGTGTGTGTGTGTGTATTATAACCCTTATAGATTATAACCCTTATATCCACTAACCAATGACACATATAATCGTTAAGTCCCATATCCTCTATCTTTAATCCATGGGCCTCATAAACCCTTATAAATGCAACCTTTATAACTCATAATCTTTATACCAATATGCCCTAATATAACTCGTAACTTCCAACCTTTATAAATGTTAACCCTTATAATATCTAAATCTCATAACCCATAACAATTATACTTTGCATCACTCTTAACTCTTATAACCCATATCTACTCATCCCTATTATCCTTAATTATTATCAACTTTATGCCTTATAACCACTTAAATCTAGCATCTATAACCCCTAACACCTATAACTCTCAACTCCTATAACCTTACTACCATTAATCCCTAAAACCTCAAATTCTTGTAAATAATAAACTCTAACTCTTATAATCATTAACCCAAACCATTATAGACCTCATAATTCCTACATCTTATTTCACCTCTAGCCTATCACAATTAGCAATGAACAACAATGGCATGCAATTAATGATTTAGAACTCAACGAACCATGTAACCATGGGTTGATGTAATGAACATATATAATACAGCATGTACAAAACTCTAAGTAGAGCCAAACCTTAGTAGAGATGGACTCAAAAATTATATTCAATAATAGCTTCAAGTCAAGTGAATACATTATTTGTGACTCTCTTTTGTTAAGGTTTAAGCTATTATTAGATTTCTTTGCATTTCAATAGACAACAATAGAATAAGATAGGATCACTGAGAAATACACAATCACAAGAGACACATCATTTATCCTGGGAAACCCTCAAGGGGAAGAAAACCCAGCAAAAACTTCCTTATTATAGATAGCCAATACAATGCCAAGAGATAACTCAAAAAAATATAGAAAGTCCTCTCCCAATAATG
>ML791673.1:41341-55601 GCA_009831015.1 Picea engelmannii
CTCTCTCTCTTCTCCAACTGCAGCTCCAAAACTTTCTCCTCAATGCACAAGTGAGTGTGTATCTAACTGAGGCACTAGCATCCTTATGTATACAACTTTGGCACGTGTGGAGGTGTCTTTTCACTAGCAGATCCGACTTCTTAATATGGGTGGTTTTAACCACCTTTAATATATTCTGGGGTCGACTTCTTCTTCTACCTATTACAATTATATTTTGACCAATCCGTAAAAGGGGATTTGGTCCTTTACAATAGCCGACATGATCAATCCGCAATGGGGATTGATCTTATGAATAATACATCAATAATAATTAGAATACACTTTGTAGTTACATTATTTCAACACTCCCCCTTAAAAAGAAGGGTATTCTATAACAACATCAGATGAGAGAGAGGACAGCATCATCAACAGCATCAGGTGGGTGAGAGGACAGCATCATCAATATCATCTTGGAACACTGACTGACGTATCTATAAATCATCGAAATTTTTCCCATCGGCAGCATCGTCATTCTTAGAGGAATGAAATCATCATCTGCATCAATATGGATTAGTATAAAACTAATACATCATCATCACAGCATGAGGTTTTTCACATCATCATAGCACAAGGCTAGATCATCATCACAACATGAGGTTGGCACATCATCACAATACTGGGCTGGCTTTACGTCACAGCTATCAAGATGGAAGCACAATACTCGTCTTTCTTTCTGTCACAGCAATCAGCTGGAAGCACAATACTGGATTGGCTTTACGTCACAGCTATCAAGATGGAAGCACAGTACTCGTCTTTCTTTTCGTCACAGCAATAAGGCTGGAAGCACAATACTCGTCTTTCTTTTCGTCACAACTATAAGGCTGGAAGCAAGGTACTAGACTGGCTTTACGTCACAGCAATTAAGCTGGAAGCACAGTTCTAGACATATCTCAACACGGCAACTAGACTTGCTTTACGTCACAGTGGTTAGGTTGGAAGCACAGTACTATGCATATCTCATCACAACAACTAGACTTGATTTACGTCACAGTGGTTAATATGGAAGCATAGTACTAGGAACATCTCATCACAACAACTAGACTTGATTTACATCACAACAGTTAAGCTCGAAGCACAGTACTAGGCACATCTCATCACAACAACTAGACTTGCTTTACGCCACAGTGGTCAAGCTAGAAGCACAATACTAAGCACATCTCATCACAACAACTAGATTGGCTTTACGTCACATTGGTTAAGCTGGAAGCACAGTATTAGATATATCTCATCACAACACTACTCCCTCTTTTGAGGAAGGTCCTTTCAGACTATACCAAGCTTATCTCGAAAGTACTCAAACATTACATGAGATAGAGGCTTGGTCAACATATCGACAACCCGTTCATCTGTGCTAACATAATGGAGCTTTATGGCTCCTCTTTGCACCATGTCATGGATGTAATGATATTGGATCTCTATGTTCTTCAACTTGTCATGGAATACAGGATTCTTTGTCATCTTTATGCAACTTTGGTTGTCACATAGGATCGTGGTTGCTTCCATCTCTAGGTCAAATAGACCAGTCAACAAATTTCGAATCCATATAACTTCGCAGCTGGCAGAACATGCAACAATGTATTCTGCTTCTGTTATACTGAAAGCAATGTTGGATTGCTTCCTACTCTGCCACGAGATCATGGTTGATCCCAAACTGAAATAGCATCCTAAAGTGCTCTTCCTGTCAAAGACACTTCCAGCCCAATTTGAATTAGTGTACCCACTCAATGTGAAATCATGATCTCCATCATAACTAAGACCATAATCTAATGTACCCTTAAGGTACCTCATCACATGTTTTGCAGCAACTAGGTGAACATGTATGGGTTCTACCAGAAATTGACTCAACGTGTTCAAAGCAAAACAAATATTTGGTCCGATGTTCATCAGATACACCAGCGATCCAATGATTTGTCTATACAACGTGGCATTAATCAATTCTGACGAAGTGTCGAATAGTAGCTTCAGCTTCATTTCCATGGGTGTATTGATGGACTTGCACTCTAACATGTCGAATCTCTTCAATATTTCAACTGCATACTTCCCTTGGTTAAGGAAGATCCTCTCTAGACTCTGCCATACCTCAAGACCTAATAAATAATGCATTAGGCCAAGGTATTTCAATTCAAATTCTGAGGTGAGCCTCTTCTTACATTCGGTGATGAGATTTTCTTCTCCAGTCAAGAATAAGGCATCCATATACAGCAATAACATCACTGGCTCATCGTTCATAACCTTGAAGTAGAGGTTAGAATCTACTTTTCTCTTGGTAAATCCCAAGCTCGTCAGGAAACTATCTATCCTGCCATATCAATCTCTAGGAGCTTGCTTCAATCCGTACAGAGCCTTCTTCATCTTGCATACATGAGACTTCATGTGTTCAACTTCAAATCCTTGAGGTTTCTCTATATACACTTCTTATTCAATGACACCATTTAGGAAAGTTGTCTTTACGTCCATCTAGTGTAACTTCCACTTCATCTTAGCTGCAAGGGCTATGATGGTTCTGAACGAAGTGTATCTGGCTACAGGAGAGAATGTCTCTTCATAGTAAATGTCTTCCTTTTGAGAAAAGCCAAGAGTGACAAATCTTTCTTTATACTTCTCAATACTTCCATCAGCAACATGTTTTATTTTGAAGATCCATTTGGAAGATACCACATCCTTGATCTTCGGTCTAGGAACTATTTCCCATACATCATTCTTTAATATGGATTGGTATTCTTCTGTCTTAGCATCTAACCATTCTTTCTTCTCAATGGCTTCTTCAAAGCAAGTAGGCTCTTTCTCTAGGAGATCACACATCAAAGCCATATAACTGGAGAATGGCTCAGGTCTCTTCACATGTTCCGTGGTTCCTTCGGGAACACCATACTTCTCTCCATCTTGAATAAGCTCTCTTGCCCAAGCGGGCTTTCTTTTATGGGAGATCGTCATCTGAGGAGGTTCTTTAAATTCTACTATGTCATGATCTTCTAGAATTTCCTCATCAAGGGAAGTTACAACTTCCCTCACTGGTTCTGCAGCTCTGGAAACTTCCCTCATTGATTCTACAACCCTGGGGATTATGGGTTCCTCTTCATATACTTCTTCAAGCTGGAATCTTCTCAATTTCTCGAGCATTGCATCTTCATAGAAGGTCACATCCCTACTGATCTCAATGTGATGGTGACCTGGTATATAAATCCTGAAGACCTTGGAGACCTCACAGTATCCCACAAATATTCCCTTCTTTCCTTAGGGTTCCAGCTTGTTTCTCTTCTCTTTCGGAATATGTATAAATGTTGGGAGCCAAATATTTTGAGATGGCTTACCTCTGGTTTATTTTCAGTGAATATCTCTTCTGGGGTCTTGAACCCAAGTGCACTATGGGACAAACATTTTTGCACATATACAGTTGTCATTGTTGCTTCTGCCCATAATCACATTCGAAGATCTTGATCATGGATCATGGTCTTCACAGCTTCCATTATCGTTATGTTCTTTCTTTCAGCTACACCGTTTTGTTGAGGATTATAGGGAGTGGTGAGCTCACTCTTGATCCCAACATCTTTGCAAAAGTTCACAAACTCTTTTGAGGTGTATTCTCCTCCATTATTTGACCTGAGTATCTTGATTTTTCTTTCAGAAAGATTCTCTATCAAGGCTTTGAATTCCTTGAATTTTTTTAACACTTCATATTTAGATTTCAAAAAATACACACAGGTCTTATGAGAATAATCATCAATAAATGATACATAGTATACATACCCACTTGTTGAAATAATGTAACTGCAAAGTGTATTCTAATTACTATTGTTGTATTATTCATTAGATCAATCCCCTATTGCGGATTGATCATTTCGGCTATTGTAAAAGACCAAATCCCCTTTTGCAGATTGGTCAAAACATAATTGTAATATGCAAAATAAGAATTCATCCCCAGAATATATTAAAGAGGCCCTAGAATATATTAAAGGTGGCATTAACCACCCAGATTGAGAAGTCGACCCTGCCAGTGAAAAGACACCTCCACACGTGACAGAGTTGTATAAATAAGGAGGCTAGCGCCTCATTTAGACACACACTCACTTGTTCATTGAGGAGCAAGTTTCAGAGTTGTAGTTGGAGAAGAGAGAGAGAGAGAGAGAGAGACGCATTCTTGGGAGAGGAATTTATGTATTTGTTTGAGTTATCTCTTGGCATTGTATTGGCTATCTATAATAAGGAAGTTTTGTTGGGTTTTCTCCCCCATGAGGGTTTCCCAGGATAAATTATGTGTCTCTTTTGATTGTGTATTTCTCAGTGATAATATCTTATGCTCTTGTTATCTATTTAAATGCAAAGAACTCTAATAATATCTTAAACCTTAACATGGTTTCAGAGCTAAGTTGAAGAGAGCATCTTTCGCAAGAGAAAGTGAAAAACGTCACTGTTGTCGTACATGCAAATTCGGGATTTTTAGTGAAGAAGTATTTCAGCCCCAAAACCATCTAGAAAAGTGTTCCCTTCCTCAAGGATCACTTTGGCATCCTCAGTGCAAATTTTCAGTGTCTATATCTCCTGAAAAGTGAAACCCTAGTTATCACAAAGTACCAGAAAACCAGAGTACCAGAAGTACCAGAAAACCAGAAGCACTAGTCCAGAAATCCGTTGGTCAACTTTGAGGGGGTAAAAAGTTGGATTTTTAGAAATCTGACTACACCAGCTTAGTCACCTCAGCGCAACGCATCTATCCCCTGGATCAGAATTTGAAAATTTGAAGTTTGAAAAATTAGGGTTTCCTCATAAAACCCTAAGTTGCAATTGCAGTCTCAGAACCAGTTGCAGTATCAATTGCAGTTGTAGTATCAGTTGCAGTTGCAGCCATAGTACCAATTGTAGTCACCCTTGAAGTTCTTAAGAGTTGGTGATCATTACCGTTTCTACCATATCATGCCTCTACCTGAAAATGTTGTCAGAGGTATGTACTCACACATGTTTAAATGGTTAAGCTTTAAAGGGCATTTTCAAGAGAAAGGATCTCTTGCCATAGATCCATAAGGATCTCAAGATCCAACACATTAAGAGGAATGACGCAACCCAGGTGTGATTATTCTAATGTGCACCTATTTTCTATGACATTATTTTGATCAGTGTTGCATGTTGTAGCTATGACCATCATTCTAACCTTTCATCAAAATCTGAGTCAAGGTATTAGATGGATTAAAATTTGAGATCATAGAGTTTATCCTCTAACCCAACCTTCTATCAAGATAGCATATTGTATTAGTACAGAATACAGGTTGAAGAAATCACTCGTCATCTTGAGTGAAGGAGACTTGGAAGGAAAGAAAGAACACTCATTCTTGAGTACAAGGCTCCAGGTTTGATTAATCAAGTTATTAGATATTATTTTTGGGATTAACTGGGTAGTGTAAGTCATTAATCTATGACCCATATTCATGAGTATTAGTCTCAACTAACCAATATTTCTCATGATTTGAATAGTCCACTTAGCACTCATTGCACCGGGTGATGCTCACAGGGGTGAAGAAATGGGATTGAAGCCAACGAAATGAATCGCATAGCATCAATCATCACTTTCGGGGCTTGCACCCGGTAACCAGGACTTCCCAGGTGGTCACCCATCCCAAGACGCCTCTGGCTCAAGCGCGCTTAACTGTGGAGTTTTCCCCACAATCAATCCCACTTAGCTTGCTACCCCATTTGCAAAACCTTAGCAAGTATTGTGCCTTATGAACTACCCAGTTAATGACTTATACTCATGAATATGGGTCATAGATTAATGACTTACACTACGCAGTTAATCCCAAAAATAATATCTAATCTCTTGCACTGTGGAAGCCCCTATATACTTAATCAAGTTAATAAGATTCAAAGGTAGACATGACAAATTGATGACTACCCCTTTACAAGTAACCACTACAGTTGAGATAGCAACCTTTGTAAAGTATTATACTTGGTAGCATGTGAGCATATAGAAGTAAATACTTAATGTAATCATTTTCCTAATACAACTAACACCTCCTCTAGGAGAAACCTCGTGTGTTAGTTATAGGTTTCCATGGAGGAATGTTTGATCACAACACTATAAGATTGTTGACCTCATTTCGTACTGTATCTCTTACTTTTGATCGTTGCTTCAGACAAGCCACGAATGATAGCTCTAAAGGAGCTATTGTGATGATTATTCGTGCTATTGTTTTATTTATTATTATCAAAAGGATATTATTCTAGCTTGTTGTTTTGTTGACCTTGTTTCAAGTCACAGGTGATAACCCTGAGAAATCTATAGTGAAGGTTGTAGAAGGCAACATATTATATGAAGCAGATGATGTACATGACTATATACACTCATGCACCAAGAAGATGAAGAAGAAGCTATCTCTTGAGATTCAGAGTATCTCATATGAAGATTGATTGAAAGGAGCAGAAGGATCCAAAGATGACCGAACATTAGAATGGGAAGCAAACCTCATTGGAATCCTGACTCAATATTTCATATTTATACTTGGTATGCAACACCAAGTATATCCTATAATAGATCAACAGGGATGTGACCTTTGATGAAGATGCAGCGCTCAATAAATCAAGAAGATGTCAGCTTAAATAAGTATATGAAGTGGAACTTGTAGCTCCCAGAACTACAGAATCAGTGAGGGAGGTTCTGAGAGTTGCAGAACCAGTAAGGGAAGTCGTAACTTCCCCTGATGAGGAAATTCTAGAAGATCATGACATAGTAGAATTTCAAGAACCTCCTCAGATGACGACCTCCCATAAGAGAAAACCTGCTTGGGTTAGGGAGCTTATTCAAGATGGAGAGAATTATGGTGTTCCCAAAGAAACCACGAGATAGGTGAAGAGACCTAAGACATTCACCAGTTATATGGCTTTGATGTGTGATCTCCTAGAAAAGGATCCTACCTGCTTTGAAGAATCCATTCAGAAGAAAGAATGGGCAGATGCCATGACAGAAGAATACCAATCCATAATAAAAAATGATGTATGGGAAATAGTTCCCAGACCAAAGAGCAAGGATGTGGTATCTTCCAAATGGATCTTCAAAATAAAACATGTTGTTGATGGAAGTATTGAGAAGCATAAAGCAAGATTTTTCGCTCGTGGATTTTCTCAAAAAGAAGGCATTGACTATGAAGAGACATTCGCTCCTGTAGCTAGATACACTTCGATCAGAACCATCATATCCCTTGCAGCTAAGATGAAGTGGAAGTTACACCAGATGGATGTAAAGACAACCTTCCTAAATGGTGTCATCGAAGAAGAAGTGTATATAGAGCAACCTAAAGGATTTAAAGTTGAAGACAGGAAGTCTCATGTCTGTAAGCTAAAGAAGGCTCTGTACGAATTGAAGCAAGATCCTAGAGATTGGTATGGCAGGATAGATAGTTTTCTGACAAGCTTGGGCTTTACCAAGAGTAAAGCAACTTCTAACCTCTACTTCAAGGTTATGAACGATGAGCATGTGATATTATTGTTGTATGTGGATGACTTATTCTTAACTGGAGAAGAAAGCTCATCACTTAATGTAAGAAGAGGCTCGCTTCATAATTTGAGATGAAAGACCTTGGCCTAATGCATTATTTCTTAGGTCTTGAGGTATGGTAGAGTCCATAGAGGATCTTCCTTAACCAAGGGAAGTATGCAGTTGAAATCCTAAAGAGATTTGGCATGTTAGAGTGCAAGTCCATGAATACACCCATGGAAATGAAGTTGAAGCTATTGGTCGACACTTCATCAGAATTGATTGATGCCACGTTGTATAGACAGATCATTGGATCGTTGATGTACCTGATGAACACCAGACCAGATATTTGTTTTGTCGTGAACACCTTGAGTCAGTTTTTGATAGAACCCGGACATGTTCACCTAGTTGTTGCAAAACATGTGATGAGGCACCTTAAAGGTGCATTACATTGTGGTCTCAGTTATGATGGAGATCGTGATTTCACATTGAGTGGGTACACTGATTCAGATTGGGGTTGGAAGTGTCTATGACAGGAAAAGCACTTCATGATGTTGTTTCAGTTTAGGATCAGCCATGATCTCATGGCAGAGTAGGAAGCAATCCATCATTGCTCTCAGTACAACGAAAGTAGAATACATTGTTGTGTTTTCTGTAAGCTGTGAATCTATATGGCTTTGAAAGTTGTTGACCGGTCTATTTGACCTAGAGATGGAAGCAACCACGATCGTATGTGACAAACAGAGCTACATAAAAATGACAGAGAATCATGTATTCCATGACAAGTCAAAGAACATAGAGATTTGATATCATTACATCCGTGACATGGTGCAGAGAGGAGCCATAAAGCTCTAGTACGTTAGCACGGATGAACAGGTTGTCGATGTGGTTACCAAGCCTCTATCTCGTGTAAAGTTTGAGCATTTTCAAGATAAGATTGGTATAGTCTGAAAGGACCTTCCTCGAAAGGAGGAGTAGTGTTGTGATGAGATATATCTAGTACTGTGCTTCCAGCCTCACCACTGTGACGTAAAGTTGGTCTACTTGTTGTGTTGAGATGTGCCTAGTATTATGCTTCCAACTTAACTGTTGTGACGTAAAGCAAGTCTAGTTGTTGTGTTGAGATATGCCTAGTATTGTGCTTCCATCCTAACCATTGTGACATAAAGAAAGTCTAGTTATTGTGTTGAGATATGTCTAGCATTATGCTTCCAGCTTAATTGTTGTGATGTAAAGCTAGTCTAGTACCATGCTTCCAACTTTATTGTTGTGATGAAAAAAAGACAAGTACCATGCTTCCAGCTTTATTGTTGTGACGAAAAGCAAGATGAGTACCATGCATCCAGCTTAATTTCTGTGACGAAAAGCAAGACGAGTACCATGCTTCCAGCTTGATTGTTATGACGAAAAGAAAGCCGAGTAATGTGCTTCCATCTTGATAGTTGTGATGTAAAGCCAGACCAGTATTGTGTCTCCAGCTTAATTGTTGTGTGGTGTTCTCCAACTTAATTTTTGTCTGGTGTTTTCCATCTTAATTGTTGGGATGATGTGCCAGCTTAATTGTTGTGATGTGTTGCCAGCCTCATGTTGTGATGATGTGTTTCCATCCTTTGTGTTGTGATATTGTTGCTTTTGATGTTGTATCAGCCTTGTGTTGTTATTGATGATGAGGATGTATTAGTGTTATACTAATCCATGTCAATGCAGTTGATGATGATGATGCTACTTCAACCTCTTGCTGAAGATGATTATGATGATGTCACTTCATCTCCTGAGTTCTTGTTGAATATGATGATGATGATGCCACTTCAACTCATGAGTTCTTGCTGAAGATGATGTGATGATGCCACTTCAGCTCCTGAGTCCTTGTTGAAGATGATGATAATGATATTATTTCAGCTTTAATGTTGAAGATGATGATGATGTTACCTTAGCCTCATACCAATGAGGATGATGATGCTACTCCAGCTCCATGATGCGTTGATGATGCTCCAGCCTCTGTGTTGTGTTGATGATGATAAAAACTTTCGATGATTTATAGATACGCCAGTCAGTGTTCCAAGATGATATTGATGATTATGTCCTCTCACCCACCTGATGTTGTTCATGATGATTTCCTCTCTCTCGCTTGATGTTGTTATAGAATACCCTTCTTGTTAAGGGGGAGTGTTGAAATAATGTAACTACAAAGTGTATTGTAATTATTATTGTTGTATTATTCATTAGATCAATCCCCTATTACGGATTGATCATGTCGGCTATTGTAAAAGACCAAATCCCCTTTTGTAGATTGGTCAAAACATAATTGTAATAGGAAGAATAAGAAGTCAGCCCCAGAATATATTAAAGAGGCCCCAGAATATATTAAAGGTGGCTTTAACCACCCAGATTGAGAAGTCGGCACTGTTAGTGAAAAGACACCTCCACACGTGCCAGAGTTGTATAAATAAGGAGGCTAGCACCTCATTTAGACACACACTCACTTGTTCATTGAGGAGCAAGTTTCAGAGCTACAGTTGGAGAAGAGAGAGAGAGAGAGAGAGAGAGAGAGAGAGAGAGAGAGAGAGAGAGGTGCATTCTTGGGAAAGGAATTTATGTATTTATTTGAGTTATCTCTTGGCATTGTATTGGCTATCTATAATAAGGAAGTTTTGTTGGGTTTTCTCCCCCATCAGGGTTTCCCAGGATAAATGATGTGTCTCTTGTGATTGTGTATTTCTCAGTGATCCTATCGAATGTTATTGTTATCTATTGAAATGCAAAGAACTCTAATAAGAGATTAAACCTTAACACCGGTAATGGAGGACGATGGCATTGGGCCATACAAATCTGAATGAATGAGCTCTAGGACTCCTTATGCTTTGTTGTCTCTCTTTGGAAAAGGGTGCTTGATGTTCTTCCCTTGTGCACATCCATTGCACATGCCTTCATGGTCAACCTTGAGTTCTGGTATACTTGTGACAATTTTGCATATGTATGGTAGCACCTTTTAGTTGATGTGGGCTAATATTCTATGCCAAAGTTCACATGGATTCTCAATGGCATGGGTCATGGCAACTTCTAAGTGACCCTTTAGCTTATACAAACCGTCTTCTTATTTTCCAATGATGATTGCTTCTTGTATGGTTTCTCCTTTAGTACATTTCCTTCTGCAACCTTCACTATAGATTCCTCGGGGTTATTACTTATGACCTGGAACAAGGTCAACAAAACATCAAGCAAGAGTAATATCCTTTTGATAATATAAAGTAATAGCACAAGCAATCATCACAGTAACTCCTTTAGAGCTATCACTTGTAACTTCTCTGAAGCAAATATTAAAGGTAAGGAATACAATACGAAATGAGGTCAACACTCTCATAGTGTTGTGATCAAACATTCCTCCATGGAAACCTGGAACTAACACACGAGGTTTCTCCTCAGACCTGGAGCCTTGTCCTCAAGAATGAGTGCTTGCTTTTCTTCCAAGTCTCCTTTACTCAAGATGACGAGTGCTTTCTTCAACATGTCTTATGTACTGAGACGATATGCTATCTTGACAGAAGGTTGGGTTAGAGGACAAGCTCTATGATCTCAACTTTTAATCCATCTAATACCTTGACTCAGATTTTGATCAAAGGTTAGAATGATGGTCATAGCTACAACATGCAACACTGATCAAAATAATGTCATAAAAAATAGATGCATATCATAATAATCACACTTGGGTTGCATCATTCCTCTGAATGTGTTGGATCTTGAGATCATTCTGGATCTATGGCAAGAGATCCCTTCTCCTACAAATACCCTTTAAAGGTTAATCATTTAAACATGTGTGAGTATATACCTCTGATGACATTTGCAAGTAGAGGCACCATCTGGTAGCAATGATAATGATCACCAACTCTTAAGAACTTCAAAGGTGATTGCAACTAGTACTACGGCTGCAACTGCAAATGATACTACAACTGCAATTGATACTGCAACTTATGGTTTTATGAGGAAACCCTAATTTTTCAAACTTCGAATTTTGAAATTATGATCCAGGGGATAGATGCACTGAGCTAAAGTGAGTAAGCTAGTGCAGTCAGATTTATGAAAATCCAACTTTTACCCCCTCAAACTTGACCAGCGGATTTCTGGACTGGTGCTTCTGGTTTTCTGGTACTTCTGGTACTTCTGGTACTCTAGTTTTCTAGTTTTCTGGTACTTTGTGAAAACTAGGGTTTCACTTTTCAGGAGATCTAGCCACTGAAAAGTTGTGTTGAGGATAACAAAGTGATCCTTGAGGAAGGGTGCACTTTTCTAGATGGTTTTGGGGCTGAAATAATTCTTCAATAAAAATCCCTAATTTGCATTTGCGGCAACAGTGACGTTTTTCACTTTCTCTTGTGAAAGATGCTCTCTTCATCTTAGCTCTGATACCATGTTAAGGTTTAAGCTATTATTAGAGTTCTTTGCATTTCAATAGACAACAATAGCATAATATAGGATCATTGAGAAATACACAATCACAAGAGACACATCATTTATCCAGGGAAAACCTCAAGGGGAAGAAAACCCAGCAAAAACTTCCTTATTATAGATAGCCAATACAATGCCAAGAGATAACTCAAACAAATATAGAAATTCCTCTCTCTCTCTCTCTCTCNGAAACTTGCTCCTCAATGAACAAGTGAGTGTGTATCTAACTGAGGTGCTAGCCTCCTTATTTATACAACTCTAGCATGTGTGGAGGTGTCTTTTCACTGGCAGGGCCGACTTCTTAATCCAGGTGGTTATAACCACCTTTAATATATTCTGGGGCCGACTTCTTATTCTGCCTATTACAATTATATTTTGACCAATCCGCAAAAGGGGATTTGGTCCTTTACAATAGCCAACATGATCAATCTGCAATGGGGATTGATCTAATGAATAATACATCAATAACAATTAGAATACACTTTGCAGTTACATTATTTCAACATCTTTTATACAGCTTAGGCTTTGTAACTGACACACATAAAAGTGATACATGTTCTAAGACCATAATTACATCTTAAATTTAATTTAACCTAAATCACTTATAATATGTGACTTAATTACATCAATTAAGCCTTATATTCTAACATAATCCTTTTAACCAATAGAACATATCATTAATAAAGTCTAACCCTATGTCACCTCACCTCTATAATGAATAACTAGTATAAAATCTAACCTTTATAACACTTAATATAAATCCTAACCCTAATAACCATTTATATAACTTGTGTTAGTCCCTAAAGTTGTCCTTGACTATTAAGGGAAAGCTAGGGCACCTCAATTGTTTCAATGGTTGAGAAAAATGAATCAATCAGGTGGATCAAGATGAATAAGAAAGGAGGAGGAAATTAGGCTCAAATCCAACTAAAGGATAGTATCTCATAGGTCAAAGGCAAGTTGGTGGACAGTAAACATTTAAAGAGATAACATGAAATGGAAGAAGTAAACACTTAATGAATGTGAAGGCCCTGCAATCTGCTCATCCTTCTACATTCATGGAGAAGATATTCAGACCAAAATATCATTTTAATCTAAATCAAAATATCGGAAAAGCAAAATACAATTTACAGAAAATGAATAGTAGAATCTATGTTGTGAGCAGATCTGCAACTGTGTAATGACTAATGCATTGTAAGAATCGTTATTGTCATCGGATAAGAAGAAGGAAAATTGATATGGAACACAAAGAAATTGTTCATAAACTTGATGCTCTGAGCATGAAAATGCAAAAATTACAGAGAAAAAATTGGCATATTGTTCAAGACTATGACCTCTCCTTTTCAATACCCTCTCGAACACTCCCTTTTCAATCTTAGTCTTACAATATATAATGGCAAAGATGAGATCCAAAATAAATGGATCGATAACCTCATAAGGCTCAGAAAGACTATCAATTAGAAAGAAATTAGGATCTGATAAGATTTACATTAACTCTAGATCTTGTTTTAAGGGTCAAGCTTTGACTCAACGATCTTGGTGATGGAAGAGTTGAATATATGCTTGATTAGATGCCAAAATTTCTTATCTTCAATATCCAACTCAATCTTGGAGATGATTTGGTCCAATCTGGAGACCTATCTTCATGGGTTTTTATTAATTCTGAACAAATGGTGTTGTTTCTCATTACCGGTTCAATTTCCTGGACTCGACGTTGGCGCCAAGCTTATAGTTGTATATTCTCTTGATCTTGATTGATCATCATATATAAAATTACACCATGAATCTGATTTTTCCCATGCACTTTGATGAGCCTTTTCATCAACATCTTAGTCACTTACTCACCATCAACACTAGCGAAAGGCAAAACCCCACAAAATATCATGGTGTTGTAGATTACTTCCTTCATAATTTGCAACAAGATGGCTACAATTTTGCAATCGATGTGTCAATACAACTTCTTCTTGGATATCTCTTGGACTGTATTGCTCAGATAGGGCACTTGGAGAGGTGATAGGAAGAGTTTGTATGGCCCCACCTCAGCATTAACGATTTTGATGTAGGCTCCTTCACAACTGGCGAGTAATGATGGATTTGACTCATTCTTCACACACCTCAAACATGAAACATGGAAAATTGGGTGTACTCGTGAAGATGCAGGAAACTCCAATTTGTATACCATAGTACCAATATTTTGCAACACCTTATAAGGGCCATAGTACTTTGGTGATAATTTATTATCCTTCTTGGCTTGCTTGAGGGACATCTGTTTGTATGGTTGTAGTCTTAAAAACACCCAATCCCCTACTTCAAAAC
>ML791673.1:78936-107165 GCA_009831015.1 Picea engelmannii
TTGGCTTCATATAAGTGGCAATAGTTTGAGCTTTGCAAAAGCGCTATTGACCAACCTTTTTGGATTTTCGATTTTATGGTTTGAACCCTTGGTATATTGTTTTGTGAGTTTGATATCACATGGAGCGAGCAATGGTTTCGAACTATGCATTGGCATGAATGTATTAACATTGGTTTGAAACATTTGAATTGACACGACTGATCGTTGGATTTCATGTTGATTAAACTTAACACTTGGTGCATGATTATCACATACGGTGTTGGTTCTGACTCGGATGAATGGCACGTTGGTATGATGATTCACCTATTTGTTGGCCGATATACATGGTTTAAGTGATTATGATTGTAACAGCACTGTACATGGTCATTAATACAATGCGTGGCAGTGGTAATCCCACCACCTTCGCACGCATGCAGTTAATTCCGGTCTCGTCGAGCGATGAAACTATCAAACCCTATCGTTCATTGACTCTGTGCATTGTTTCGTTTAGCTCGAACCCTACCATGTACAGAAGCCATGGCTCCTGTTGTAAGGGCCGAGCCCAATGGTTGCCAAGCACTGTTAACATTTGATGGTGCGTATAGCAACTTGGAAGAGTTCGGGTGGCTTCCATTCATAAGGAAATTCGATGGTTTTAACCTCACTGTGGCTCGGCAATTTGCATTGTCATTTGATGGCTGCCGAGCCAAAGTTGGAGATGTCCAGCTTGAAATCACTGAACAATTCCTCAGCTTGGCAACCAATCTACCTGTCGAGGGACAAAAATGGTCGAAAAGTTGTAAGGTTGACGATGTCCTGTGGACATTACTGTTTCAGTCTCGGACAGTGGCTTCATGCAACAGAGGTTTACTTGCTAAGATGTTGAAACCCCGCTGGTATGATCTCTTGATGATTATCAAGAAATTCGTGACTTGTGAAGGCAGGTACGGGTTTGTTTTCTTCTTTCATCTACGTTTATTAATGGTTTTTATGGGTTTCGGGCTTAATATGCCACACTATCTGCACCGAAGTTTGTTCAAAATGGCTAAGAAGTACAAGCGTAGCCAGGCTGACACTAGCCTCTTCCATGTTGGGTTGATTAAAATGATTTTTGTTTATGAATTGGGGTTACGTCGTGATTCTTGGCAAGATTTTCTTAACCGTAATGGTTTTGAAGGATCGGGTCCTCCACGGGTGGATAAGCCCATGGTAACCGAGAGAAAACCTACCCCTGTGCCTTATAATGTTTTACTACCCAAACCTAAACCCGACTTACCTTTGAATTCGCCTATGGCTGTGACTCAACAGACCGAAGTTGCTAAGCCTACGACCCAAAAGACTAGAGCGAAGACTGGTGCTAATACTAGAGGCAAGAAAATTGCAAGGTTGATCTCTCACATGGCGAGGAATAAACCCAAGCCCCCTGTTAAATTAGAGCCTATCATGGTCAGTGAAGAATCTGATTCTGAAGTGGAATGATTTCTCGCCGAGGAGTATCCTTACTCTGAGGGCTTGTGTGACAAACCTCCTTATGAGTTCGTTAAGAACTTACCTCCTTGTCTGCAGGATAACCCTGATTTTCCTGGTATTAAACCACCCCATGAAACCCTCAGGGAATCATCAAAACCCCCTTCTATTCAGACTGTTTCACCACCTTGCGATCAGTGTGGGTTGTGGTTAGAGAGATACTATTCGGATGTCCCAAAATTGCAATCCAAAATTCACGATTTGGAAAACCAAGTGGCAAATCTCACTGGCCAGAATGTAAAGGTGCAATCCTCCGACAAGAAGAAACGAACTGTCGGGTCAATCCTGTTCAAAAATGTTGAGTCTGCTACCGCAATTGTCAATTCAAAATTGACATAGTCTCAGCAACTGTGATGGTATAATTTTCGCTCTTTATATTACACTTTGTATACATATTTCACCTGCTTTGTTACATAAGCATGCTCTGCTGTACAAAATTTGTTATAGTTTCAGATTCGGTTTGATTTGTTTTCGATTCGATGGATTGTCGAATAGATATGATTGTCCAACTTTAGTTCGATGCCCTGTTCATGAGACAAGTTGTTATATTTTAAAAATAGACTGTTGCTAGTAGTTCAATTTTCAATGGTATGATTTGAATTGATAAAAACGATTGCTGAATCGGTTAGCTATTTTTATCAAATCGAGTACTTCTCTGTTGATACATATATGGTTTGCAATTAATTCGATTCTCATCACTGCTCGAATTAGATCCTGTTCAAAGTTTCGATTTCACTTCTATAATTAGCTCAGTAAAGATTCGCATTGATCATTGCCCAGGTTATGAATTATATCGATTTTTTCGCACCTCTGTCTGTTGACTGTGTAGTGATCGAACATGAAGACTTTTGGGTTGATATGTATGAAGTTTGATTTCATCCGATGCTATTTTCATATCGTGCTTTTAAATTGAATGATATCAATCTGTTGTTACAATTATAATTGGTCAATGATAATTACGACTATACCTGTGAACTATTTAAAGCTCAGCAAATGTTTTCTGTGGCTGGATTTTATGGATATGTTTACGCATAAAATCGTGACAGGATTTCTATATTGGCAATTGATTAAATGAGTTGAATCTTATGCAAATCAATGATGATTGTTTGTATCGCATACGATATGGTTACCATCGATTACATTCATGAAACAGTTTTGATAAGATTTCATTCGATCTTATGTTGATTGGAAAAACATAGCATCCCTACCCTGTTTTGATTGCGTTCTTTTTAATTTGATTTGATTCAAAGGATTATTTTTATTGAATCGTTTGAGTATTAAAAGATGATTGGATTCGATTTTGATTTGGTTATATATCTGGTCATGTTTGCTATTCTAGATCAGCTACAAAATCAGAAGATTCTGTAGCTGAGTCTATAGAGTCATTTTTTTTTTTGTTATTTTCTTAATAAAATACTCTTCTAACTTGATCTTTGTGTCTAATACAGGCAAATTCGAATTGGCTATGGATATGAGGAGCAGTTGGAAGATATCTTAAGAATTTTACTTGCATTTTTAGTTACTTAGTTTAAGGGATTTTGGGATTATTCCCAGATTGTGTAAAACTATTTGCTATTATTCACAAGGATGTTTTACGTTGTGAGAAACCTATATAAACCTATGGTTTTGTAATAATCGATCATCCTCAGTTGGAGAGAACAAGGATATGTAATTTTGATTCAGACTGGAGCAGAACTGGTGTCTTGTCATAGTTTTGCTTTTCAATATATCAACACTTTGTTCCAAGTTTTGTGTATCATCTTGTTTATGGTTTAGTATTACTTTGTTATCTAAATCAAATGCAAATGATATAATTATTTACTGTTATACATATCTTGTCTCTTCCAAAAAGAAATATAGGACATAACAGTTGTAGATTCATTTTGTGAATGATAGCTTTGTCTTCTTCATGAATTGAATTGTTATATATGAATTTGCTGCATAATAGGTTTCCCTTTTGCAGGAGTTTGTAATCAGAAAACTGTTATGATTTCTTTTATGTCTTGTTTGTCCTATAACATACTTCAGGAAGCATCATAGCTGATCCTTTGCGAGAAGCTTAAGGGATAAATGGTGTGAATTTCTTCCTCCAACCAGCTTAAGAAGCAATCATATACAGGGCAGACTTGGAGCGTTTCCAGGTTAATTAGTTAGTTGTTTACTGTTTTCATTAAGTAGTTTAATATAGATATAATCTTAGTTAGATTTATATTAGATCATTTTATTTCAGTAATATATATTAGATTGTCTAATTTCAGTTATCTTTCTTTCCTGTTTATAAATACAAAAATAAAAAAGAGACCCTTGGTTGTCTCAGGGCAGCGATCACATGAGTTTTGCAGGTTTTAACCAAATCTGTAGTTTGTCCATATTGTACATTTTTTAATAAGGAATATCATAGCTGATAATTAGGTAGTTGATTTGAGTTATTATAATCATAGTTAGTATCTTGTAGTTAGTAATTTATAGTTAGATTAGTGTAGTTAGTTTAGTTTGCTTTATTAGTTTCTAGTTTCATTTATTAGTTTAGTTCTTTGTCTTTATTAGTTTCTAGTTTCCCTTTAGATTTCTTAGCTCAAATCATTTCTCTTTGGTTTCCATACGAGACCTTAGGGCGGCCAATGGAGCCGTTAAACTCGTCAAGGTGGTCCATTCCAAACGGCTTGGGTTATTAGACAACCCCGGACCGGTTCCACTCTCCCAGTTGACGGACGGTCAATTTCACCCGTCAACACCTTTTTTATAGACGATTTCAAAATCATAACCCAATATTTTGGTCACCCATTTTTGTTGTTCTTCTAAAGATAGTCTTTGTTCCAAGAAGTATTTAAGACTATCATGATTTGTTTTGACCTTGAACTGCCTACCTATTAGGTAAGGACACCATTTCTTCAATGCATGTAGTATTGACATCCTTTCCTTCTCATAAATGGGTTTTTGTAAGTCCTTTCCCTTGAGTGGTCGACTTTCAAAAGCCAGGGGCCTTCCCTTTTGCATTAGGATAGCACCAATTCCATTTCACAAGGCATCACATTCCACAATAAAGGTTTTTGTGAAGTCTGGAGTGGTCAAGACAGGAGCTTTGCACATCACCTCTTTAAGTTGTTCAGAAGCTTTAGTTTCCTCTGAAGTCCATGAAAATGCATCCTTCTTAGTTAGTGTCATTGAAGGTGTTGTTATTCTTCCATAGTGTCGAACAAACTTGCTGTAGTAACCTGCCAAACCCAAAAATCCTCTAATATTCTTCAATGTTTTGGGAATCGGCCAGTCCATCATGGCCTTAATCTTGTTAGGTTCTACATTGAAACCTTCATGAGATACAATATGACCCAAATACTCTACCTCATTCACCCCAAAGAAACATTTGGATGGTTTGGAATATAGTTGTTGCTCCTTTAGTAATTGTAGCACCTTGTCAACATGTCGCATATGATCCTCCCAAGACTTTCTATATATTAGTATATCATCAAAAAATACTAACACAAATTTTCGAAGGAAGGGATTGAAAATGGAATTCATCAACCCTTGGAATGTGGAAGGTGCATTTGTAAGGCCAAAAGCCATGACCAAAAATTCATAATGGCCTTCATGAGTTCGGAATGTTGTTTTTGGGATATCTTCTTCCTTCATTCTAATCTGATGATACCCTGAACGGAGATCCAACTTTGTGAAATAGATTGCTCCATGTAGTTCATCTAACAATTTGTCAATGAGGGGAATGGGAAACTTATCTTTAATGGTGACCTTGTTGATCTCTCTATAATCTGGACACATACGCCATGAGCCATCTTTCTTGAATATCATTACCACCGGTGCAGAGTAAGAACTTTGGCTAGGTCTAATAATGCCATCCTCTAACATTTCTTCAACCATGCGCTCAATTTCACTCTTTTGGGCATAAGGGTATCTGTATGGCCCGATGTTAGGAGGAACACTCCCAGGAATTAGGTGAATATCATGATCATGATTTCGAGTGGGTGGAAGACCTTTGGGAATATCTTCAAATACTTTGGAATTCTTATCAATGATCCCTTGGAGATCTAGGGGAATAGAGGGCTTAGATGTTTGAACATCTAGTGAGCATAGTTGTGCAATTACACCTTGATGCCCCTTTTTCAATAATTTTGTCATGCCATTGGAGCTTATCACCTTACTGAGTTTCCCTATGATACCTCTTAACTCAATTTCTTTTCCTTCCAATGAAAATTTCATGAAAAGTTGTTGAAAATTAAAATCCACTGTTCCTAATGATTGTAACCATTGGGTTCCTAGTACGACATCAGCACCACCCATGGGTATAGAAACAATTTTACTATTCATTACATATTTCCCCATAGTAAGATTGATCTTATTGCATTTTCCTGAGCAATTGATAGTTCCTCCATCTTCAATCATTACTTGAAACTCTAGTGTTGGATATACAAAGCAATTGAGAGCTTTGGCTAATTTATAGTGAATGAAATTATGAGTACTACTAGAATCAATTAAGACTATTACCTTTTTCTTTTTGATATATCCTTCGATATTGAGGGTTTGAGGAGTGCTAATTCCATCCAATGCATTACACAATATCGTGGGAGTCAACTCTTCAGAAGAAATCACGTCTACATTTTCATCTTGAGATGGTTCTTCTTCTTCTTCTTTTTCTTCTTCTTCTTCCTCTTCACAATCTATGTAGAATAATTTACTCTCACCACACTTATGTCCCTTACTGTACTTGTTGTCACAATTAAAGCATAAACCTTTTTCTTTTCTTTCCTCCAATTGTTGAGGTGTCAACATGGTAGGTTGAGGTGTCTTAGAAGAAGGAACAGTGTTCTCTCGATATATGTTAGGAGTGGTCCTTCTAGTAGCCATAGCCATATTTTTACTTTCAACATTTCTTGCCACCCTAAATGCATTCTCCAATGATTTGGGTTCCCAAAGATGAACCTCATGTTGAATGTTATCCCTTAAAGTTCCTATGAATACATCAATCAAGTGCTCATCTGGAATATATGTTACCTTTATATTCAAAGTTCTCAATGTGCTATGTAATTGAACCCTTTTGCTTGGGATTTATCAATTGGCTAAATAAGGTATTGCTCCTTGTATCCTCATAGTGTGCTATCATTTCTTCCATGAAAATTGTCCAAGTGACAAGTGATTTGCGAGAAAAAATCCATCGATACCACACAAATTGATTGGGTTCTAAATATAAGGAAGCAATCCGTACCTTTTGTGTATGTGGCACATTATGTAGATCAAAGAATTGCTCCATCTGAAGTATCCATGTGATTGGGTCCTTGCCATCAAACTTCCTCATGTCAATCTTAGGAAAGTGGTTTTTCTTCAACCCAAAGTAAAAGTTTCTCCATTCTTGATTCATCTTCCTTGTGTCATCATCATGAATTTCATGGGATACATTTTCACTTTCAGGTGTCCTCTCTATTAGGAAATTTTTCAATCCTTCCATGATCTCCCCTTTTAAACCATCCATCTTAGTATTTATTTCTCCAACTTACCTTTCGTTGAATCCCTCATCTCTTGTAGTTCATATTTTGTTACTATCTTCTTTTGTAAATCATTTATCTCCTTACGCATTTCTTCACCTTCATCAAGAGTCCAAGTAGGACTGTCTGGAAGCTTATTTGGTGTATAAGTTCCATTTTTTGGTGGCATGTTGGCCAAGTATCACTTTAAACCTTGATTTTGAGGTGGTTCTGCTAGACAATCTTCCTTTTATTTTATCTCCAAAATTTCGGCCCTTCTAGGTATGAAATTTTTTTTTTTCTAGTTCTCTGATATTTATTCTCTGCAATGCCACATGTCTGATCAAAATTGGATGTGCCAAGTGTAATTTATGGTAACTTCCCCACAACTTGATTATTTTTTGCATTTCCAAGAGATCTCACTTGTATAGCGTGCCCCGAACAAAATGTTTGATATAAATTTCTGAAAATCGTACCAGAAATACTACAGACTGTCCATTATCCAATGTAACTGGTCTCACTCAATTTGGATGCTCTAGGAAGAAGTTATGATTTTTTTACCCGGAACATCTACTTGAGACTAGTCAATAGGACTAGTCAAATACTCTATCTTCCACAAGGTGTATCTACAAATGTAATATTACCCTGAAGCTTAAATGTTTACCACATATACCTTACTAATTTATGTAAATAGCCTCTAGATTTCAAGGTCTGAAACATTACATAAAATATTTTATAGCGAAAATTCCTCAATGACTCAATTAAGGATGATACCAGAACCCTATCTTACGTAGGTTGTATCTTCGAAAGCATAACTCGTAGGAGCTAAAATTTTAACCCAATGTACATTGATCCATCTACTAAATATCCTCCAAGCTTCCTTCTGAAATGTTGTAGAAAACCAGTTATAGCGAAAATGCCAAGGTGTCTCAGATGTAGCAGTGAAACCCCAAGACCTTGAGCTCTGATACCATATGTTAAGAACCAAATATCAATATAGCATAGAAAAACCTTAGAATAAGTACTCAACACCTTGAAAAATAGATAATTTCAAGTAATAAGACTCTTCGAGGGGGCAACCTCCTTATACCCCACATAAATGTCCAAATACAAGATGATTCCAAATGAAAATGTCTCCTTGGTATATATAGGAGACTAGGAGGTACAATTACAACTAATGGACTAAAGCCGACATAAATCAAATAACATTGCTAATGTAATATTCCCAAATTAAGGGGTGATGAGCCACTATTTAGGGCTTAACAAAAATCTAACCCTTACAACCTAATATTTTTCTTGATATGTGTAAGTAATGGTCCCTCTATCACCCATAACCTTTAATCACATTAACCACTTTTACCTTTAACCTTAACACATATAATGTTTAACAATTAACACCTATACAAGGGATAAATTTCACCATTAGGTTGATTTTCCATGTTTCTGCCCAAAAATTATTCACCAATTTTTGTTTTTTCTTGAAATAACTGCCTAAATTTTATAGGATAAAATTGGTTTGCTATAAAAATCACCATTTTTTTTCGATTAACTATATAATATCTTTACAGCTTTGAATATTTTTCAAAAAAGCATAGAACACTTTATAGTTAGCATTTTAAAAATTAGTAAGATTTTTCATGGTTTCTACACTTAAGATAACTATGGATCCTTAAAATTTTATCTACGCCTATATTATTTGATAATCTCTAAGTCCCACAATCGTTACCACCACAAATCATTTACCATTAATACTTATCCCCCTACCACTATACCCTTTAATCTCTACACCACATTACCCTAATCCATTTAACCTCAACACATATAGCCCCTATAAACCCAACCACTTACCCATATTATTGTTAACCCTTATAAACACTTTCACTTGAACCTCTAACCCCATTAAACCATATGTTGTATAACCCCTAACCCCTATGAATAGTCACCCTTATAGGATATAATCCTTATAACCACTAACATAGCACCAAACACTTATAACTTATATTTAATAATATATATAATTCTAACCACTAATACAACCCTTATAATCCTTATTCCTTGACCCTTATGACACCTTTCCTTAACCCCTATGATGTCTTTCATTTAACCCTTTTAACTCTATAATTCCTAACCCCTTTAACTCCTAACACCTAACGTTGTAAGCCTTAACGAATAACCTTTATAAACCCCAACCATATAACCATTAGTCCCTATAGCATGTAACCCTTAAACCCTATCCCTTATAAATGCATACACCCATAAACCCCATAACCCATAATCTCTATAATATCCAACCATAAACCCCTATAATGCCTAATTGTTATAACCCTTAACATAAACCCTATGACTCTTATAACCCCTTAACCTTTACAACATATATCATTCTTAATTTATAACTCCCAACACCAACAACCCATAACTACAACAAACTCTAATACATATAACCTTTATAACCATTAGCCCATAAACCCTATGACTCTTATAACCCCTTAACCTTTACAACATACAGCATTCTTAACTTCTAACCCCCAACACCAACAACCCATAACTACAACAAACTCTAATACATATAACCTTTATAACCATTAACCCATAGAAGCATAAAGAAGTATAATCCCTAATTGATATATCCCTTGATTCCTAACCCATATATCATGTAGTCCTAACCTTTATATCCATTAATCCCTAATTGTAATAAACCCTAACATTTAATCCCTATAAACCCTAAAACTTATAATATGTAGCTCCCATAACACGTAGCTCTTATAATCCCTAAATTCTGAACTCTATAACATCTAACAACATACAACCCCCTAACCTTAAAGACTCCTTATAATCATGAGCACCTAACCTCTATAATTCCTAAGTCCTATAACCCCTAGTCACTTTCAACCATAACATCTAACTCTAGTAACCTTTAACTCTCATATATTTAAAGAATAAAGCTTGAATTCCTCATCATCCCTATCACTCTGAACCCCTATAACTATTAAATTCTAACTTTTCTAACCACTAAATAATACACCCCTTCACACACATAACCCAAATAACCTTAAATTCATAACCCATATAACTATAACCTCTATATTATTGATCACATTTAACTTGTCAAACCCCTCACTCTTATAGTATCTATCTTTTATAACAATTAACCCTCATTTACCTTTACCACTATAACATTATCACCTATAAACTTTAATATGTGTACCTCCTAATCCCTAACCTCTAATTGTTGACAGGTATAATTAACTATATAATGCCTAGGTCCCTTATTTGTCCTAACCCCTAACTTGTAACCCTTATATCTCTAAACCCTTAAACCATATTACTCCTAACCCATATAATCCAAAACCCTTATAAACCCTAACCCTTATACCAATACACGTGTAACCCATGTCAATTGTGTTTAGCTCGGGTGGTTAGGAGGAATTTGTATCCTTCCCACCCGGGTTAAATTCCCGCAAGTGACATGTTGAGATCATAATGAGTATATTGTTGTAATGGATTTGATCCATGTTGTTAACCAACCTTGTGCCTTGAATATTCTAGGGTTTATCATTGGTACCATCCTCGAAATGAGGGGAATTACTCTGGGTTTACGTCGGGCTTTATAACCTAGAAAAAAATACACCTATAACCCCTAAATCCCCTAATCTATGTAATCCACAAGTCCTCATATAACACCTAACCTCTAACATGCACAATGCATAACTCCTAATAATTAATATGTTATGTACCAAAACCTTAATATATCAGTATAAACCATAAGTACACACCATGTACAACAATGTGAGTGCGGAGCACAACTCTAATGTAGATAAGAGAGATGAGTTACACGATAACTCCTCAAACAATTGAAGAACCTCCTAGAAATATCCAAATACAGTCATACATTACAATTCACATGTCCTCAATAATGATTACATTATCTCTATATATTCCTATTCACCCACTACACATGAAGCCCCTTTACTATTAGGCCGACCCTAATACATATACATTTACACATTACAGGTATATTTAACCCCATATATGCCCCCCCTTTGGGTCATATCATATACATCTAACCCCATATATGCCCCCCTTGAGTCATAACGATTAGCGTTTTTGCATCCTCAACCCTTAATTAGTAATAAGGTTTTGGACCTTCTAGAATCTTCTTGAAATTCCACACATGGCTATCCCCACATGTGTGAGTAATGGGGGCTAACGTGGCATCCACTTGTACAATGGTGGTCAACAAGGTAAGTCAACTTGCGGTAGACATAACTTATGCATACAAGCTCTGTTGAGGTGACTTGTGTACTATTGGAAAGGCCTCAACGTGTAGAATAGCATCAAAGGGATAGAAGCTATGATTACAAAGTTTTGACCCCCAAAAATGTCATTTGATCCTCAAAATGTCTCTAGAAGGTTTCAAGCACCAAATCACTAAAATGGGCCCTACAAGTCAATTCCTCTGATTTTCCACTCTTAAAGTACAATGATAGATGACAAATTATATAATGATCCAATCCACATCATATTTTTCCTAACTTTAAATCAACCCGTGTTAAAAATTATTTTTTTCCTTTGTTATTTTATTTTACTCCTATGGCACAATTTTGTATATTTTTCATATATCAATGGGCAATCTAATTATATGAAGTGCACTTCCTACTAACATTTGACATTGACATGTGTTTACTTTATTTTTAGGCATTGGATCTAAGGATCTAGAAGATGATATCCCATACTATGTTGAGGTTGGATCAAGTCGAGATGTGTTGATGTTGGATCAAGTCGAGATGATGATAATGATGGGGGTAGTGGTGATGATGATGATGATCTAGAGGATGATAAATATGATGGCGATGGTGGTGATGAGGATCCAAATGCTAATGGAGATGTATAGATTATCTATTTAATATTGTTAACATGTTGTATTTATTACTTCTCTTATATGATGATGCTCATCTAATGATATTGACATCATATTCACTTGTTTCATTGATTGGTGTTAAAATATGATGATGCAAACATCATTTAGACTTGAAATTTATATATATGGGGATCATGAAAAGTTGTTTTAGATGATATTTGTATATACACCATATTGACTTGTTTATTTATTTTTCTATGGTGTTGTCTATGATATGATGATGAATGATATTGGCATCATATACTAAATTGTTTTATTTGATGATGATGGTAATGCTTTTGTCGATATTACCTTACTTAAATATATGTGGCGTCATTGTTGATGTTATTTGATGGTGATTTTGTATGAGATATCGTTATTGTATTACTTTGTTTATATATTATGGGCTTGTTTTAATGGATGTCCATTGTATTTTGGTTTGGATGGAAGTTGTTCATTTCCCTTGAAGTGTCTTAATAATTGTTATGATGTTAACTTGAATTGAGGTATTTATTTAATAATGTTATTTATTTCACAATTCCGATATACTTCATTAATCACATTCATGTTTGTATCATCGACGTTTTAGACCAAACCAATGTGGTCCATCATCATTATAAATTATCTTAATGATGTACCACGTTAGCTTAGTATGAAAGGTTGATCATAGAAATAGGGGTGTGATTAATCTAAAAGAATATATATACATTGATATCAATCATGGAAGTCTTAGATATGTTGTACTTCATTAACATAATTTGAAGTAATAAAATTAATGTAATAGCAATGATATTTAAATTTCAAATTTTATTTTATTACAAACTCATATATGGAATGAATGTAAAATTGGAAGCAAAACTCAAGAGTTAAAATGGATGCAATACTAGAAGTTAAAGTAGAAGTATAATTTGGTGCTAAAGTAGAAACAAAACTCAGTACTAAAGTGGAAGCTCTAGTGGAAACAAAATTAGTGCTATGGTGGAAGCTATAATGGAGAAAAGCCTTATGCTATAGTGGAAGAAAAATCCATTGCTAAAGTGGAAGAAAAACTCAGTGCTAAAATGGAGGATATAGTGGAAGTAAAACTTGGTGCTAAAGTGAAAGATATAATGGAACCAAAACTCAATGCTAAAGTGATAACAATACTGGAAGCTATAGTCGAAGTGAAACTTGGTGCTAAAGTGGATGCAATAATGGAAGCTATATTGGAAGTAATCATGGAAGTTATTTCTAGTGCAAACAAAACACAAATATGGTGAATTTGACACCAAAAAGGAAGGTGCATTAGGAACAAAATTGAAGCACAATTTGGCACTACTCTCATTAAGTTACCCAGCACTAGACTTGGCACATAAGTCAATGCTATTTTCGACGCTAAACCTAATGGAAATCGAAGTTGGTGCTAAATATGAGATGTCATTTAACACCACGTTTTGTGTTAGGACAATGTTCCACATTGTAAATAATAATAAACCAAACTTTAGAGCTAAACACAACACTAATGTCTTGTTTTATTGTTGTAGTGAAGTTTCCACAGAAGCCCATGTCTGAGGCATTTAAGATTCTCATGGATTTTTCTAGGTCACTCTTTCTCAAAGTGCAACCATGCATTGTCACCAAATGATCTATAAACTGTCGTGGATATTCCACCAGACAATTCGTCAAATAGATCTAATAAAATATTGAAATCTTTACTGTGAAGGTTAATTTCCTTTAGATCTTAGATTCTTTAATTATTGGTTTTCTGCTTAAAATTTATCAAATAGCTAAAATGAAAAAAATAGAGAACGTGAGTAAATACTCACACACCATCCACAAATAAACACAAGATATGACATGGGAAACCCAATACAGGAGAAAACCTAGCTAGAAGGTGAGGTCGCTCTACTCTCTTTTCTTCAATTACAAGTACAAATAAAGAGGCACTCTTTGTGGAGTTGCCTTTAACATTACGGTCTTTATGGATGCTACAAAATCTCTCCTCCTTTTTTATTCTCATATAATACCACTCTCAAATGTTTTTCTTAGTTATGGAACAAGATACAATGCAAAAGAATGGAACCCCTCCTTCTCCTAGTGGCCCGGTATTTAACATAGCCTCATAGTTGTCTAGGATTAGGGTATTGACTTCCTCAACCCTCAATTAGAGATCGATTTTGGACCTTCTAGAACGTTCTAGAAAATCCCCTATGTGGCTATCACCACACGTTTAAGCAATGGGGGCTAACACGACATCCACTCGCACCATGGTGATTAATACGGTAGGTCAACTTGCGGGAGGCATAACTTTTGCATACGAACTCCGATTGATGTGATTCTTGCACTGTTGGATAGGTCTTGGTGTGTAGAATATATCCACTTGGTTCATATTAAGGTTTGGACCATAAAAAAAGTTTCATTGGATGCCTCAAAATGGGTCTAAAATATTTTAAACGGGTTTTTTGGACCCAAATTTCCAAATTGGGACCAACAGCTAAAATGGATCTACAAGTTTATTCCTCCAATTTTTCCACCCATACAGCATCAAGATAGATGAAAAATAATATAATGATCCAATATAGATCATACCTCCCCATTTAGGGAGGATTTTTGTCCCCAAAATATTTATTGAATGAGGTGAGGAATATTTTCCTCTACCTTCTTCCTAGAGTACCACTTTGCTTTGCCTGGAATTTGTCCTTTCAACCCAATCTCTCAAAGGTCATGTTGCCCATGTATTGTAGTTCTAAACCACTTCTACGAAATTGTGTCCTCTTCCAACTCTTTCTGAGCATCTAGTGCTAAGTCCTCTATGGAAGGTAGGACTTGCTTGTCCTCCTGATCCAACATGGAAGGCTCGTAGAGTTTGAGATTCTCCACATTCACTACTGAGTAAATTCGTATGTATGGGGGTAGAATGAGTCTATAGGTGTTGTCTCCCACCTTCTTTAATATATCTAAAGGGCCATATTGTAGACCCTTGATCTTCTTACCAGGACCCTGTAGTCTTTCCTTGTTCAGTTGAAACCATGCTATGTCTCCGACTTTGAATGATTTTTATGTTCTATGTTGAACATGTTGTGCCTTGTACCTTTTATGTGACCTCTTTAGTGTCTCTTATACTTGAAAATGGATTTGCCTAATCATTTTGAAAAACTTATCTACTTTCAATGCTTCTCATGTGGTGTATTTCCTCACTCCTCCTTGTTATCCATAAGCAACATCCAAGGGAAAAGGCGGAAAATATCCAAAACAAGTTTCAAAAGGGGACTTACCAGTAGAAGTATGGACTACTTTGTTATAAGAGTGTTGTATGTATGTCAAATTTTCAACATAGGCCTTTGGATGCTTCTGATTGTAACCCCTCGGAAGTTGAAACAAAGTCATGTTGACTACTTCTATCTACCCTTATGTTTATGGATGGAATGTTGTAAATCTCTTCAACTTAGTGTCCATCTTCTCCCTCAATGTAATCCAAAATGTACTGAGCAATATGGTATCCCAGTCTGAGATGATGCTCCTTGGTATCCCAACATGCACCCAGACTTGTTCAAAGAACATGTTTGCTACTTCTTGTCCTTTGATAGTCTTTTTACAAGGAATGAGAATGCACATCTTGTTGAACCTTTCAACTACCACAAATAGATGGTCATGCCCCTTCCTAGTTATTAGTAAACCTCCCTCAAAATCCATGGAAATTCTTTCCCAAGGTCAAGTGGGTACATGTAAGGGATGGTATAGAACTTGCTTCATGTTACTAGGCTTGTTGGTACAACAAAATATACATCCTCTAATATAGTGTGCTACATCTTCTTGCATTCTAGACCAGTGCAATACCTTTGTAAGTTGGCAATTGTCTTCCCAACACCAAAATGTCCTACAACCTTGGAGGTGTGAGCTTAGTTTATAAGTTGTAGTCATTCACCTTTAGGGACACAAAGCTTGTTGGGCTTGTAGAGTAACCCATTCTGGAAATGATAGTCAACTTTTCCATCACCTTCTTCTATATGAATTTGGCCCTATAGTTATTGAAACACCACCTTGAAGTCCTCATATTATGTTCATGCCTCTCTGTATGCATCATGGGTAAAAGGATCCATGTGCATCAAAGTTCCCAAAGTTATAATCTTGGATGTGGGTGGCCTTGAAATCATGTCTTCCAACTTGTTTGTGATACCCTTCTTATACTTGATGACTAGATGAAGTTGTAGTAAAAACCCCATCCACTTGTAATTTATGGTTTGTTGTAACTTACTCTGTGCCTGCAAATACTATAGCAATCGGTGATCTGTGTGGATGATGGTCTCCTTGCCCATCGAATAGTGTTTCCACTTCTTTACAACTTGAATCGGGGCATAGAGTTCCTTGTCACGGTCAAGGTAGTTGAGAACCGCCCCATAATATATTTCAGATTGATAGCATACAATCCTTCCTCCTTGCATCGAAACTACTCCCATGGCATACCCACTTGCATATGTCTGGTAATGTGAGAACTGATGCTTGACTGATCTTTCTTTTCATCTCATCAAAATCCTTTTGTTGATTCTTCCCCCACTGGAAAATCTTACCACTTGTTGTTATAGTGTGAAGTGGTGTAGATATCGTTGAAAATGAAGCTATGAACTTTCAAAAGTATTGTGTTACCCCAACAAACTCCTAACTTCAGTGGAATTTGTAGGAACTGACCATTTCATGATGGCATCCATATTTGCATGATCTATCTTCAGCTCCCCTCCATCAATCACATACCCCAAATACACCAAGGGCTACTAAGGAAACTCACATTTCTTTAGGTTATCCAGTAGTCTCTACTTCTTCAGAGTATCAAACACCTGCATCAGATGTGAGATGTTCTCCTCCTAGGTAGCACTATAAACCAATATATCATCCAAATAGGCTATAACAAATGAATCTAAATATGGGTGCAATACATCATTCATTAGTCTCATAAATATAGTTGGTGCATTACGTAAACCAAATGGCATGACCAACCATTCATACAAATATTGCCTTGTCTTGAAGGCAGTCTTCCATGTGTCTTCTTCCTTGATGTGTACTTGGTGGTATCTTGATTTAAGATACAACTTGGTGAAATCTTTTGCATGCTACAATTGATCTAATTGATTTTTTAGTGTAATCTTGTTCAATGCACTATAGTTGATACACATTCACCAAGTCCCATCCTTCTTTGGTACAATTATGATAGGTGACCCACAAGGTGACGTGCTTGTTCAAATCACACCCTACTCCAACAATTGTTGTAATTTATTCTTCACTTCATTTTCTTCCATAATGGACTGTCTATATAACCCAATATTCAACAATGGGGAATCTGGCCATAACTATATTTCATGCTCTACTTCTCTCTTGGCTAACAACCCTTTAGGCTCTTGGAACACTCCTTTGTATGCCTATAAAATCTCCTCCAACTGATGTTTATGCTCTTTAGTACACCCCTCTAGGGATGCCTTTACTCTTATCAACTCATCTTAAGTCTAATTTTCTCTTAAGAAAAGTAAAAGTAAAACATATTTCATACTAGAACTAATCAATTTATTGGCTTGGTTGGCACTTACTAGTGAGATATTTAACTTACTTTTATGCACGTTGATGATGCAGGACTTTCGATCATTGATTAGTCTATATTGGTTGGATCTCGATGTGAATATTGAATCCCTCATATACATGTAGGGGCTTCCAAACACTACTCCACATACGTCAAGGGGTACTACGTCCAATTCCACTTCATCAATAAAATCAGCACTTACAACAAATTTAATCTTACATTGTTTCATTACCTTGATCTTTGCATCCTTGTTTAACCAACCCAATGGATAGGGGCTAGGATGATCTTGAACCTCCAATCCAATCTTGTTGACTAGATTCGATACTATGAGATTAGCCTATGAACCAAAGTCAAACAAAGCATCTATCGTGTTCTTCTTGCCCTGGATTTGGATGTGGAAGAGCTTGGTCATCTCCTTCTCTTCCCGGTCATGAAGGCTACTTAGATTCACCTTATTTTGCATAAATGTGCAGACAATATTCTCATCCACATCATAGCTACTTTAAACTTGATTGCTCAAATATGTGGCTAGAATATTCTTCAGGTTCAACTCTGGATGTAGTTTCTAACACTTTTCCTCAATGTGACCATCAATATTGCAATGGTTTCTAAGATCCTTGCACTAATGTGTAGTGGATTTTGTATTCTTATCCTTTCCCCCTTTCCACTTCTTCCCCTCCTTGGAATATCTTGGTGCTCTTTCTACTTGGAACCACTTGGTTGCCCTTTCTCATGGCCTATGTTTTCTAGATATTATGCTTGTACATGTTAGTGCTAGAAGTTGCCCCTAGACTGCTATAGGGTCAAGCCTAGCACATCTTCAGTTATTGCAATAGTTTTTGTAGATGGAAATTAGATTATGGTTTGGTTTGATGGATCGATGAGACTGAATGAGGAAGGAAGATGGAAATAAACTAGCTTTAGAACAGAGATTTACCATTGGGCATGGAGTCAAGTAAACACCATGTTAGATTGAAGGCCAGTAAACTACATATCAGAAAAAATACTTATATGATGGTGGATGAAAGAATGGAGAATGTGAAAAATAGTAGAACATCCACCAAACAAAGATTCTCTCTACAAAATGGATTTGTCGGATACTTGAATAAAGCACACAAGCAACAGGCAGATCACAACAAAACTTGTTGCTCAAGAATCTATTGTTTATGGACAGTCATTGATTCTCAATGTATGTAACTCATTCAAGCAAGAGGAAAAGCAGAATGAAAAACAAAATATCACAATCTGATAGCACAATTCATAGGGATGTTCAATGTCAGGAATGAATACTTAATAAAACTTCCCATAGGCTTACAATAATTCCTACACATGCCTCTGCCAAAATTCCCCTCTCGGGTCTCCCATCCCTTGTGTATGACAACTTAATTGTACTATCACTTAGTCTTGTTCTTTAGTAGATATGGATTTATCTTCTGGACTATGATCAGATGATGGGCCAAGAAACAGAGGATTCTCAAAAGAAAAATAATGTGTTTTAAAATCTTCAGGTCGAAAAATTGGAGATCCAGAGGACTTGTTTTGTGAAACTCCTTGTAAGGCATTTATGTTCTATTTGACAATTAATATAAAAGGCATGTGGTTGGTTAGACACTCTTTTCTACTCTATTTTTCTTTCTTCATGCTTGAATTCATTATTCATACTGCAATGCATTTGTTTCTTGATTGTTAATTAATACAGTAAAGAATTTGTTGTGGGAACTATTTTCAAGTTTTGATTTCAAGCTGATGTTCTTGTTTCTTTATGACATTCTGAGACAAGAATTTATGTGAAGTTGACAAATTGAAGGCTTCATCCTCTCTTTTTCTTATTAGTTTAATCCATCTATGTGACTACCTTTTACTCAGCCAATGGGATATACTATGTTTTGATCTTGATTTTCATGTTATGTTATAACCTTGAGCCAGTTTTCAACCACCTTATCCAAAAAAACAAATTATAAAAACCTTCTAAACACTTTGCAATAAACCGATGATGCCCTAGCTTTCCCTCTCACAATCAAGAGAAACTTTAGGGACTAACAGTACACATGCCTCATCCATTGTCCTTGGCTTGAAAAGAAACACTTGCTTTCATAGATGGCTATGCAAACCCCCCAGATACTTGAAGAGTACATTTAGATTCTTGGGAGAGATACCCAGCGTGATGGCCATATTTTTGAACTCAATGGTCTAGTCATGTACACTCTGCCTTTGCTTATACCTAAAGTAGTGCCACTAGATCTATTAGTCCTATACATACCCGATAAGATAAAATTGGGACTTGATGAGGGTTTTAAAGTCCTCCCACCTAGTTACTAGAGGATCACCCTCCAGCCTAAATGATTATGTATGGATTTCCCACTAGGTTAAAGCATGGACTTCTAACTTCAGTCTGGCAAATGATATATTTTGTTCTCCATCTATATGGTGAACATTGAAATAAACTTCTAGTTTTTGCAACCAATGATTCATTTTTAATGCATCAATCTCACCTTGGTATAGCTTTATGTCCACTTCCACTTCCATATTGAATAGGGACTATGAAGGGTTTATGGCACTGGAACTTGACTGCTCTTTATTGGGTTCTTTTCATGACTCCTTTTCTAGGTCTTTGTTATCTCTTTATTTCACATCTGATCTGATCTCTGAGTTTGAGCCTCCAACTTCTCTGAATGGTTCGAGCTTTCTTGCTAGAGTCATCGTTAGGAGGGACATATTGCAAGATATTTCAGTGACTTGCTCTTCTAGATTCAAAAATCTCTCCTCTATTGGATCTCGAGGGTTGTTATGAATAGACTTGTTGGCCACGGCTAAGGTTCTACGACTTTCTTCTTAAACCAATTCCTGGATCTCTAGAACTTTCCACAAACGCTCCAAGAAAACCTACTCTGATACCAAAATTACCTGTAAAATACCATGGAATTCCACTGGACTATTTATCACAACAGATCTAATAAAATATCGAAATCTTTACTTTGAATTTTAATTTCCTTTAGATCTCAAATTCTTTAATTACTGGTTTTTTTCTTAAAATTTATGAAATAGATGAAATGCAAGAAATACAAAACATGAATAAATACTCAAACACCATCCACAAATAAACACAAGATATGACCTCAGAAACCCAATACAGGAGAAAACCCAACTAGAAGGTGAGGTCGCTCTGCTCTCTTTTCTTCAAATGTAAGTACAAAGAAAGAGGCACTCTTTGTGGAGTTTCCTTTGACACTATGGCCTATATGGCTGCCACGGAATCTCTCCTCCTCTATTATGTTCACAGAATACAACTCTTATATGTTTTTCTCAACTATGGAACAAGATACAATGCAAAAGAATGGAACCTCTTCTCCTCCCAGCAGCCTAGTATTTAACATAGCTCGATCATTGTCTAGCGTTAGGGTATTGAATTCCTCAACCCTCAATTACTAATCAGGTTTGGACCTTCTAGAATATTCTATAAAATCCCATATGTGGCTATCCCCGTGCATTTAAGTAATGGGCATCGATATCGCATCCACTCGTGCCATTGTGATCAATACAGTAGGTCAACTTGCGGAAGGCATAACTTTCACATACGAACTCTAATTTAGGCAATTCTTGCATCGTTGGAAAGGTATTGATGTGTAGAATATAGCCAGTTGGTACATATTAAGGTTTGGACCATAAATAAGTGTCATTTTATGCCTCAAAATGGATCTAGAAGATTTCAAATGGTTTTTTTGGACCCAAAATTCCAAATTGGGACCAACCGCTAAAATGGTTCTGCATGTTGATTTCTCCAATTTTTTCACCAATAAAGCATCGAGATAGATGAAAAATAATATGATGATTCAATCCATATCACCAAATTTAAACTTGTGTAGAACCTAAAATTGATCAAGTCACTCCTTGTACTTGGAAATTGTTTCTTGTGGGATACCATGAACTTGTCGTTGGATGTGCTAGATTCATTCAAAAAAAGTGGCTACTTTGTATGCTCGTTATAATCATGGGATGACTCTTTGTGTGATAATGTTATGGGTAAAGCTACATCAATCGGACCCCATCACTAGAACACTAGGAATACCTAAAAAGTGTTGTGGCTAATAGAACTGTGAAGAGTTTGGTTGTAGATAGGATGAACATAAGGAAGAATTTCATTCCTTGTTTGTGTATGCTTGGGGTTGTACCTTTTGAGGATATGTTTAATCATTGTGTTAACTACCTTGTTTTTTGCATTCATTTGGGGATGGAATGCAATGGATTTAGTTAATTTGGTTTCTATCAAGGACCAAAGACTAGACTAAATAAACTTTTGAACCTATTATCCATATCAGAGACAATGGTCTTTCACAACCCAAAATGAACCCAAATATGCTTAAAGAAGAGCTTAATAGTGACTTCTATCATAACATTGTTTTTGTGTAGTGCCACAATTTCCATCTTAGAGAACATATCAATAACCACAAAAACATAATAGTTTCCATGGATGGTTGAGGATAGACCTAACATAAAATCCACAGAGGATGATTCCTAAGGCTTATATAGAGTGGGAAGAGACGTGTACAATCATTGCTTCTTGATTGTAGGTTTAGAAATGGCACTATAGTGCACTTTATGATATTCCTACCAACATCTTATTGGAGCTATAAGTCCCTTGAGAAATAAAGATACCACAATTCCCATCAAGTATATTAAGAGACTTGGTAAAGACTTTCTAGGAATAATCCTTCAAGGTAAGGGTTGTGAGAAACAAAATGGCCTAACTAAACTAAGTTGAAGTGCATTACCACCCTAATGAAATGTGTCTCCCAAATCATCTTCTCATGCCCACCTAAGGAACATAGAGATGGAATAGATGGTAAAAGAATCCATCATGAAGGTCAAAGTCTAAAACTTGTGTCCCTGTGACAAGTTCCTAATTTGTTTTTGGTTGCTCCAAAAGTGTTTTCACACAGCTAGGGGAGTGCTTCATGTGATGTGTATGGATTTTGGTACCCTAGCCCCTTTGTTGTATTTTTTTTTACTTACAGTGGGATATATTATTGGGTGTATGCTTACCTAGGGATTAGTTATATGGAGGCACACTTCTTGATGTGTTAGTCATCACACATGTGGAGATTTGACACCTTCTACAAGGGCTCACTAGTTAAGGAGGATGGGTGCTTAGAACATGTGGAGTGACTACCATGGAGGAGGGTGTTATGCACTTCGAGGTTGGTCATGGAACCCTAGGAACATTGTAGCCACCTTGTAGCCACCTTGCACATATATTGAGGAGGAACATTGAGTTAGGATCCATTTTTGGAGGATGCACCCTTTTGCTTAGAGGAGTGCTTAGCATGTGAACACCTAGACTGAGGGTGCACCACCTTGGGGGTTGTACAAACCCTATTGCGCCATGTTCCACTCAAGCTTAGTGAAGCACTCTAATTGGGGCTTTGTTGTCAACTTAGTCTAGGGTTTACTAGTGGACATGGTCCATGTTTTATTGTTGGACTCCGTAGCCTTAATCTATATAAAGGCAAGAGATTATCTTTGCTATTATTTTTCATTTGTATTATGTCTTAGAGATGTGATAGTTGGTATGATACTAGCTATCAAAGGATCTTGGAAGATCATTATTTACTCTTGTAACAAAGATAGTTCTTGTGATAGGCGTGATGCAACAAGGCTCCTTGGCTTGTCTAATGTAAATGAAGCATAAAGCTTCTGAGATGAAAGTGTGGACCTAACGATTGGATGGTTGGTGGGTTGCTAGCTTATTGTCGATCTCTTAGAGAGATTGGTATAGCTAGGTTGGATGCCTTGTTAGGACTTATTTGTGTTGGCTAAGGTTTGCAATAATTATGGATGTCATAGCTAGGGTTTGGGAAGATTTCAAGAAGTCCTTGCTTGGGAAAAAGTTGAAGGATTTGATGTACCAACATTGGAAAAGTTGATACAATGTGATTTATCTTCATATTTTCATATTAAGGAGTTGAACCAATGTTATCCTAAATTTTTAAATTTGATTTTTCGTGTGTTTTGAGCAAACTTCATCGATGTTTTAGTATGTTGATTTACTTGGACAAAAATATTGAAATATTGAGTGATTTGGCATGCCTTGGATGAAACTTCAGATCTGAAATGTGATATTGTATTTTTTTTGTTAACAAATGTAATTTTCATATATGCATACTTGACCAGAACACACTCTAAGGATTGTTGTATTGATGTAGTCGGCTTCAATTGATTTGTATTATTTATCTACTTGAAATTTCCTAGACAAGTGGTGGACATATTTCATATATTTGTAAGTGTGTTTCTGAATATTTCAGTTCAAACTTAAGGCTAAAAGTTCCATGTGATAAATATGTGACCTCATTGAAGTGAGGTGAAATTTCTAAATTGGGCAACGTGCATATTTCTTAGTGAATATTTCCTTGTTCATGAAATCTCTACATGGTATTAGAGCTTGTTTAGTTGATATTTATCTTTTGTTGAGAGGGGGTTGGATATTTCAACATGTATGAAACCATAACTTCATCAATTGAAGTTTATCTATGCTTGGGATAATTACCCGAACCCTATAAGGTTTTTTTGCATTGAGGCCCTACTTATTCTAAGGATTGGAGTGGCGATTTCAACTAGGATAGGTGGTTGAACTAGTTGATTCATTGGTTGATTTGTTATTTGAGTTGTGCTTAAGGATTTGTAGGAAAGACTACTCTCAATTTTTAAAGAGTGTGACGAGTTAGAAAATGCTTCCAATTTACACCTTGGACGAATAGATTGTAGACATTGTTGGAGGAGGTTGAGCTTCGGGTGTTTGTTGAGAACAAGGTTCTTGTTCTTATTTATCCAGTGTGGTTAGCTAATTATAAGAAGAAAGAGGCCAAGGTAAGGCAAATCATTCTTTATTCAATGAAGAATTATTTGATTCCTCACATTGCAAAAAAGAAGATGACTAAGGAAAAGTGTGATGTTTTGATAGGATTGTACCAAAGTGTGACTATTTCTCATAAGATACACTTGAGAAATAAGCTTTCCACCATCCACATGAGTGACAAAAATTGTGTAGATTGTTACTTGATGAAGATCATAGAGTACAGAGATCAGTTTTCTACCATGAGGATGAACATTGAATATGAGGATTTGACGTCCATTGCTTTGAATGGGTTTTCTCCATCTTGAAACCCTTTATCTAAGGTATCCATTTTCATGACAATATACCCTCATTTGGAAAGCTCTGGTATGACTTTGTGCTAGAAGAGACAAGGTTAAAATCTACTTTATCAAAAGAAGATGAAATAGAAGAGCTTTCCCTTGTCAGGAGGATGATGTAGGGAAGTAAGAAAGGAGGATCCATGAAGGGTAAGAAAGATGAGTCTTCAAACGAATATAAGAAGAATTTAAGTCATGTGAATTATTTTAGGTATCATCACAAGGGACATTATGCCAAACAATGTCTAAAGAAGAATCAAAGTAAGGGTAAGTAGCATAATAAATTGTAGGGAGTGTAGAGAATGTTATTGAAGTGGATGAGTTAGTATCCAAGTTTGAGATTGCCTTCTTCATGGTCTCTTGTCTTTCAACCAACACTATGTCCAGTGTTAGATGGTATGTGGACAACGATGCATTGAGACATGTGACTTATGACAGGAAGATCTTTAATGGGTTTGAAGAGAAAGAGGGAGGAATGCAAGTGGAGTTGGGTGATGATGACACTTATCCTATGAAGATATTAGGCAACATCTATTTTCCAATGCCTTCAAATCATGTTCTTTGGTTGAATGATGTATTGTTTGTTCCTAGTTTGATAAAGAAACGTCTTTTTGTTTTCTTGCATAGTTACAAATCTACATTATGTGGCCAAGTTTGGAGCTCAAAAGGTCATCATTAAAGATAAAATGCATGTTATGTACAAAGGGGTTCAAGTTGGTGGTGTTTATAGATTGTAGGAAAATTTAGTTAAACATGTGGCTCCAGTGCATGATAGCGGGAGACTGGTTGAGCCTTCTAATTTAGAGGAGGAAAATGTAGCATAGGAATGGTGGAATGGCATGATAAGGAAATAAAACTCCATCCTCAAGAGTGATGTTTGAGAGATAGTTCCAAAACATTTAGTTGAATCTATGATTAATTCTAAGACTACTACAATCTTGGGTTTGTAGCTTGCAAGTACAATTGAGGTACATAAGGAGAAGACTAGTGTTGGAGAAAATAATTTCATCACAAAGAGGGAATGTTAGTTTTTGGTCGCTCCAAAAGTGTTTCCACCTAGATAGGGGAATGCTTCATGTCATGTAGAGAGCTTATCATTGCTTGGCCCCTTTGTAGTATTTTGGTGACTTTGGAGAGCTTAGTGGGTGTATTCTTACCTTGGGATCAATGTTAGGGAAGCACACTTCTTGATGTGGTAGTTGGCACACATATAGTGGTTTGGGATCTTCTACAAGGGCACACTTGTTGATAAGGATGGGTTCTTGGGACATGTGGAGTGACCACCTTAAAAGAAGATGGTATGGACTTGGATATTGGACACACGACCCTAGGAGTATTCGAGCCACCTTACACATATATTGAGGAGGAATGCTTGAGTTAGGAGCCATTACTAAAGGATGCATCATATTTATTAGAGGAGGACTTGACATGTTGTTTTATAGGCATTTTGAAGAATGAAGAATGAGGGCGCACATAAAAATAGTTAGGCATGCAAAATCATATAGACACGCAAAAGTAAGAAGGACAAAATTCGGGAATGGAAAATTATCATGCAGGCGCAAAGATGGGAAAAGCACACCCGAACATTGAGTTGTCATGAGTTGTCATAGGGTTTTGGGATAAGCGAATAGGGTTTTGAGCCCTAAATTCTATGTATAAATATGTAATGGGCCAGGTAGAATAGGTTGTTGAATTGTATTGAAGGCCAAAAGTTGTTGATGTTGAGCGAATAGACTAAGAAGGAGAGAGAGTCTATGTCTGAAGGTTTAAGGATAGTTTTGCAGAGAAAGGATTGCATTGTAGAGTGGCTAGGCAACATGGGGAAGTATCTCATGATGTACCTATTGTAAGCATAGTGCACAAGCCTGAGATGAATGGAATGAAGAATAATAAAGAAGCCAATCGTTGTGGAAGTAGCCTAAAGTTTAGGTGAATCACGTTAAGTTATGTGTCTGAATGTCTTTTATGTGATTGTTTGTGGATGTTCTATTTATGCATAACTAGATCTAGATATGTTTATTAGATGATTGATGTGTAGTAATGATGAATGTTATAGTGGATAGTTTATTTTACTATCTGTTTCACAATGGTGTTGCATGATTAAAGTTTACTAATTAATCAAAGGAAATGGGACAAAGAATATGGTGCACAACATAGATAAGTAGGAATGACTATGATGATAGCATCCCATCCCCTCATCCCTGCAGAAACTTGGTTCCTGTAGCCCCAATAGATGTCTCGGGTGAGACTTCACTTGCATGCAGGTGATATCAAAAGGGTCGATGTCTATAGGGTTTGTTGGTAGAATAAATTGAACCTAGGGTCTTACAATCATGCGCTAACAAATGGCTATGTGGTCAGGACCTGGAATCTTTGATTGAGGGAATGTTTTCGAGGCCGACTAAGAAAGAGATCATCGAATGCCTAGAAAGGAACGGACAAGAATTTTCTCGAGGAGAGAATAGAAACCCTCGAATGAGCGATGAGTAATAGATGCAAAGGTATGTGTACACATAGTTGCATGATATTTTCTTTGGCAAATTCCCAGTTATCTTAACTAACTGGTTAGAAATATTAGTGGAGAATACTGGAAGGTACCGAACTACAGCGTTGAGGAACTGGACTCCTAAGTTGGTGAGAAAATTGAACTCTGTAAGTAACCAAACTTCTCGTGTAGTTGATTTCTGGTTGAGTAGCATACTGGGAGGTTATATTACGAAATTTTCAATAGATTGTACCCAGACATACAATGTTGTATAGAGGGATTTCTTTAAGGGTCCACATGGAATATTTATGAAATCATTGGGTACCTGGATAAAGATGTTGTTATGCGACAAGTGTGTGATGACGATGGAGTTTGATTGATAAGGGGCTTCACGCACATAGGAGAAATGGGGGATGAACAAGGATAGTCTAAAGGTAGGAAAGAATGAAGGAAGAAATGAATAAGGAAGGGAGGGATTCAGGATGCAAAGAAACGAAGAAGGTGTATCAAAATAGGAAGACGAGTTTGGAGTACTATGCAGTGGAAGAAGGTACAAGAGGTTGAACATTGGGGCTCAGAAAGGAGAGTCGTGCATGTTAATGTTTATGCCATTATTATAGTTATTTTCATTTCAATAGATAAGAGCAACATAAGAACAAAATCACTGAGAAATACACATTCACAAGAGACACGACATTTATCCTGGGAAACCCTCTAGGGAAAGAAAACCCAGCAAAAACTTCCTTATCATAAATTGCTAATACAATGTTCAAGAGATAACTCAAACCAATACAGATAGTCCTCCCCAAAAGATGCGCCAATCTTCTTCTCCTCTCTCCAACTGGTAATTGCATCTTGCCTCATAAGAGAATGAGCAAGTGAGTTGTGTGATAAAGTGAGGCGCTAGCCTCCCTATATATACAAGACTGGCATGTGTGAAAGGGTTTCACTGGCAGGGTCGACCTCTCACTCTGGGTGGGTAAATCCACCTTTAATTTAATTATGGGTCTCAATAATAACTACTGGGGCCAACTTCTTATTCTGCCTATTATAATTGTCTGTTGACCAATCTGCAAAAGGGGATTTGGTCCTAATACAATTACCGACATGATTAATCCACAATGGGGATTAATCCTATAA